>JASAMW010005065.1:0-57680 GCA_030247985.1 Epsilonema sp. ZAB3_2
TTCCTACGATGTATCGAAAGCTGCTCACTTCTTCCGAAGCTTTAACAAACCCAATAAAACCGTTCTAGCAAGAATTCCTACCATGAATAACTCTTTCCCATTCCAATAATTGAGCGTAACGAAACGAAGCACGTACATACGTACAGTACGTACCCTCTATGCCTTGCCATAATATACAGTATGTATGTATACAGTTCTGTATAGTGTTCTGTTCTGTGGTGTATATTTTGGTGTATATCCTGAACCTCCGTAAGTACAGGGTGTTCCATAATATACTCACCGGCTGTTTGTGTCTCTATATCTCCACAGTGGGGTGTCATTTTCAAATGCGGTCTTTTGCAATTACATAGTAGCGAAGGCTTCAAAGTTTATGTGTGCAAAATTTCAACCTTCTAGGTCAACAGGAAGCGACTCAAAACAACTCAGAAAGGCTGACCTCGGAAATCGAGGATTTGCCTAATATTGTACCACAACAAAGAGCATATTCTTACCATCCAAAAGCTAATGCATCTTCAAAACCTGTTAAATATCCTATGAAAGACGCGGCAGAACCAAATTTACTGCGCCATTGTGAAGAAGATTGAAGAAACTCATCCGTGGAGGGCTAACTTCGGCCTTAAAACCCGGGTTTAGCCCCATAGTGAAAAAAACGTGAATTTTTGTGTCAAAAAGTTTGAGCTTTCATACCTTCCTTGGTAGAATGACTACAGGGCTGAAATTTTCCCTGCACCATTGTAGAAGCAAAATATATAATTGGGCTTAGGGGAAGAATGGAGCACACAGTGTAAACGAAGGAGGCAATCCCTGACTCATATTCGCCCCATTTTATTGGGTTTTTCGATTCCCCATTATATTGGGTACCCATTTTTTGGGTTTTACGAAACCATTTTATTGGGTTTTACGAACCCATTATAATGGGTTCCCAATAAAATGGGGAATCGATAAACCCAAAAAATGGATTCGTAAAACCCAATAAAATGGTTTCGTAAAACCCAATAAAATGGGGAATCGAAAAACCCAATAAAATGGGTTCGTAAAACCCAATAAAATGGGTTCGTAAAACCCAATAAAATGGGGAATCGAAAAACCCAATAAAATGGGTTCGTAAAACCCAATAAAATGGTTTCGTAAAACCCAATAAAATGGGTACCCATTATAATGGGGAATCGAAAAACCCAATAAAATGGGTTCGTAAAACCCAATAAAATGGTTTCGTAAAACCCAATAAAATGGGTACCCAATATAATGGGGAATCGAAAAACCCAATAAAATGGGGCGAATATGAGTCAGGGATTGCCTCCTTCGTTTACACTGTGTGCTCCATTCTTCCCCTAAGCCCAATTATATATTTTTGGTAGAAGCCTTAGCTACCAAATGTAAAAGAGCGTACTACTGAAATCGAAATGCTCCGTTGATGAATGAGAGGCACAAACATCCGGTGAGTTTATTATGGAACACCCTATACGTACGTATAGTTACATACTGTAATGCCGAGTTTATAACCCCCCTCAATATAACCCCTCGTATATAACCCCCCTAATCGGTCACTAAGCTCATTTGCCCTCGTTTATAACCCCCTATCACAAACCGCAAACGACAGTAAAAATCAATGCTTTTGCATAGAAAACGTGAAGAAAACACTGTTTTACTGCGATTTGCTGCAAAAACAGTGCATCTGACAGCTTTCCCTACACTTTCTACCCGACGAACGAAATTATGTCTCCTTGAAAAGGTTACTTTTTTGGCAATTTCTGAGATGTTATGTTTCATTTTCACCAGGTATCAGGTTATTGCCTCAGAAAACAGCCCAAATAAGGTCATAAATGAGCTCAGGAGGCCAAAAAACCCCGTATCGGGCGCTGTTGGAAAAGCCCTCGAATATAACCCCCCCCCCTCTTGTATAACCCCCACCCCTCGTATATAGCCCCCTAATCGGCCACTAACGTTTTATTAACCCCCGGGGGTTATAAACGCGGCATTACAGTACAGTACATACGTACAGTACAGTACGTACTTCCTGGGAAATGAATGTTGAAACAAGTACCATCGTCTGTGTGAACTGTAGAAAAAGAACATTCGTAATTTCCCTTCCATTGACAGCTGCAACAAAGAAAATAACTGATTTGCATGCATATTTTATTACCGTATCACAAAGAATTCGCATAATTTTTAGGCGGAAGTCTTCAATGAGAGTCTAGAATTTCCTGGTACCATTGCCAAGAAAATTTTTCAATCCGCACCTGACAATAAGCTCCTTCGGGTCCGTGGTTGTTCCTTTGTCATAAAGTTTCTGTACGGGATAGGAAGCTATGGCCTCCATGATGTCAGCAGCTCTTCGCAAGCGACACGGCCAATACTTCATGCATTCCTCACTGTCTCTTTGTCGCCGAAGCAGGTAGAAACGAGCGTAAACTCGCCCTACAAAAACTGTGCTTTTAGAAAACCGTTAAAGATGCGAGTACAAGAGAAGTAGCCTGAAAAATTGGGCGGCCGGCCAGTGCGTGAGTCGAACACGCAGTGCAGCACGGGATTATAAACGGGACTAACGCCCCCTAGCTCACGTCCCCATCTGGCGACCGCACAGCTCAATTTCTTAAAGGTGCCGGCGCATAATGTCCCTTGCCCCTTCAGATCAGAAATGTTTCTTGCTGTATACATTCCTCCCACCCAACTTGCCCAGTCAAAAAAATTCCCCACGATTGTATGCATTGTTGCAAAGATAGGCACTGATTCATTTACTGTGTACATACTCTACCTCGCGCAATTTTGAATGCGCGCCAAAACTATATTTGAGGTTTAGCGCTTACTGCAGAAGCAGAACAAATAATACTATGATTATTCTGGGTAGCAGTGCATCAGAGACGGCATTTCCACTGTTCAGACAGCTTCAAATTTGAATTTTAGAAATTGGCGCGCATTCAAAATTGCGCGAGGTAGAGTATGTACACAGTAAATGAATCAGTGCCTATCTTTGCTACAATCAAGAGCCCATACCGTAAGAGAGTGCGTCACTAGGCTTTTAGTACTGAGAAATAGGGCAGCAAAGCTTATCGGCTGCCTGTCACAGCTTCCAATAGGGCTGCAGATTCGAAACTTAGCTCACGCAAATGCTGAAAGTCTCAGCTTTTTCATGGTGCAAAAATTATTCAGATCCGACCACGGCAAGTGGTCAAAACTTTTGATTCTTTGAACCCGGGTTTTGCACGAAATACGCGCCCCCGAAAAACAAAGCTGTGACCGGCGGCCCCGTAATTACGATCCAGCAGTCGGAGCGATCCAGCAGTCGGAGATAAACTCATCGCGGACTTGTGGCTACGTAATTACGGGCCAACAAACTCATCGCGGACTAGTGGCTACGTAATTACGGGGCCGCCGGTCACAGCTTTGTTTTTCGGGGGCGCGTATTTCATGCAAAACCCGGGTTCAAAGAATCAAAAGTTTTGACCACTTGCCGTGGTCGGATCTGAATAATTTTTGCACCATGAAAAAGCTGAGACTTTCAGCATTTGCGTGAGCTAAGTTTCGAATCTGTAGCCCTATTGGAAGCTGTGACAGTCAGCCGATAAGCTTTGCTGCCCTATTTCTCAGTACTAAAGCCTTGTGTCGCACTCTCTAACGGTATGGGCTCTTGCTACAATGCATACAATCGTGGGGAATTTTTTTGACTGGGCAAGTTGGGTGGGAGGAATGTATACAACAAGAAAATTTTCTGATCTGATGGGGCAAGGGACATTATGCGCCGGCACCTTTAAACTTTCTCTCTTGTACCTCCTCACTGGGCTCGTACACACTAGCTGCCATGATCAAAAGAGAAAATTGTTTGGCTGAGCTCATCCAGTGCAGTGTTGTGTTGTTCAATGGTTTAGGGCGCTCGTCTGGAACGCGAAAGGTCCAAGGTACGATTCCCTGGCACATTTTGGCAAGGCGCAAGTTTTCCTTCTAAATTTTACATACATGTACCTGTGTAGTGTAGTGCTTTTTGCTACGCCTGATGGCTGGTGAAAGAAAATCACTTACAAAGATAATCATAGGTGTGATCCAAGTACATGGAGGCTTGATTGGGAAAAATTGAAAGTGATTCCCGGATTGCAATCAGATCCTCTCTGCTTTTTCTGTCCGCAATATTTCGAAAGCCTATCCCTTTGCACGGGGGAAAAATAGTTCGCGTAGACGCTACACGAAGTAGTTGGAGAATTCTTGTTACTTCGTGTAGAGTTACACGAAGTAGCTGTTTTGGGGGTCAATAGTTGATGTTATTTACACGCGAAGTAGAAGTCTAGTTGGTGTAAAAAAAGTCGTAGTTAGTGTTAAAACATTTTCATTTTACGCTAAGTAAGTGTAGTTTTTGAGTTACTTCTTGTAAAGTGGGGTCCTGTTTTACAGCAACTATTTTTTACATGAAGATAATTTTGAGCGTAATATAAGATAATTAAGATAATTTTTTAATTTTGATGCAATTTTTAAAGAAACAAATTTTACTGATTTATGAAAATTTTATACGAAGTAGACCATGGTGCTACGCCATGTTCAAAAATTTTTTGAACGAACTAAATTTTTCCCCTACACGAACTAAAAAATAGTTCGTCTTAAATTAACGCGAAGTAGTCCGTCGGCTACACGAAGTAAGTTACTTCACGTATAAGATCTACGCGAAGTAGTGTCCGGCCTCTACGCTAAGTGATGGCCATGGGACACATAGATCCCAGCCCCCGGCCAAAGGGCTATAATTCGCGGGTTGTCAGCTGTGGTGTTGTGCGGAATGGTGGTGGCAATTTCTCGCAGTCGCCTTGCCTAGAAAATGTAAAAGAAAAAGCTTCACGGAAATTGAAAAATGTTATTTATGTACTGATATGCACAGCACACTAAGTAATGTAAACTAAAGAAAATGTTGGGTGTACTTTCCGAAAGTCGGTATGTAGTAAATCGCGACTTTGGAAAGTATATGGTACGTACGTACTGTATGTACACCTATTTCCAGTTTGATGCATCAATCCACAAAAGCCCTATTACTTTTTACTTACACCTTTTGTACGAAAGAGTTTGTGCTTGCCTGCGCATTCATCAGGCGCAAATTGTGCAGTAAGGCCTTCTTCCTGCCCCAGTCGTTCATTACTGAGAAGAAGGAGAGGACATCGAACTCGATCGCCTCAAAATCGTAGGGAAAATCAGGACAACCCAGTTGGACCATGTCTGGCGAAGAGCCGTTGCTCGAATCACATGCGGACGGCGACCGAACGGGTAAACTGTCCAAGATGGCTGACAGGCTGAAAGAAAAGAATCGCGTAAGGGTATAGATAAACCCGGTCATTGGAAAACATCAGGCCACCTAAAAGCTTCAGGGCTGCATTATCTCAGCAACCAAGGACCGGTTGCATCGCAACTGGGCCCATGATGATTGCCCACAGAGTAGGCTGTAGGAGGAATTTACTGTAGACGCAACCACACATGATAGAAGAAAAGACAAAGAATGATAAAAGAATGAAACGCCGAACACAAATTTTGCTCCAGCATAACGCAGTTTGTTTTCGTTTAGTTTTTAACCTGAGATTTTTGCTGGTGCAAACGTGAATAGTTGGAAAGGCGGTTTGTGTGGGCCAATGCACGTCCATGAGTACGGACACTGGGTTCTCCATGTACCGTTGAATCCTCCTTTGCATCTGATAGCCGGTGAGAGAAAGACAAATGAAGACGATTGCAGCTGAACCTACTCTGATACAGAATTAAGAGTAAAATTGTTATATCACAGTAGATATACCGAACGTGTATGTGTACGTACATAGTACGGTACTGTAAATTGGTTGCCACATACACGACGCATTTTCTTAAGATCAATCATAAAATTCCAGCACATACGTAAGTACGTAGCAACTACTATGTAGGAAGTACAGGTTACCACCCTTCACCTGAACCACAAGCGATGCTCTGAAGTTGCAAAACGAAATCCGAGAATGCTGGTATCATTGCAAAATTTGTCACTTATTCCGGTCATATCTGCGGTCGAATGTGTGACAATTTCTCATACATTTTTCGCATATTTCGACGTAAAGCTAAAATACAGGGTGTCTCACGTAGACCTACCTAACGACTCAGCCTTATAACTTCCGTACTACAGTAGATATCGAGCTGAAATTTTGTCCCCAGAAACCCAAGAAAATACCATACTTTGTGGCAAAATTTGAGCCAGATAGGCCCACAGCGAACGAAATTACAGGCTTATAAATTTTGGACCCTGTTTTTATCATTTTCCTGCACTGAGCATGGTTTTGAGATTGTACTCTTCTGCTCAGCATGGTCAAGCAGCTTATCCAACATGGCAATATGCTGGAACAACAATGGCTGAATATCACCACAGTCCAGAACACAAAGGATTCAAAATACAGGCGATTTACTGCCCATAACAGCCTTCAAGGGTCTGTCGAGGTCAATAGTGGCACACCGATTTCAAAATGTTGAAAAAAGTGGTCGCAACTTTACAAGCTCGTAATTTCATCCCTGCTTGACATACCTGGCTCAAATTTTGCCACAAAGTATGGTATATTCTTGGGTTTCTGGGGACAAAATTTCAGCTTGATATCTACTGTAATACGGAAGTTATAAGGCTGAGTCGTTAGGTAGGTCTACGTGAGACACCCTGTAGCTAAGGAAAAGAAGAGTCGAAGAAGACAAGAGTCCGCGAACCAAACTCAATCACACTATACTTCAGCTCCAAGGTCTTACGTACGAGTAGGTACGTAGGTAAATGTGTACATAGGAACAGTAAAGGTTTAGATCTAATCCCATGATAAAATATTTATATGAATTTACGAAACGGGATCAGACCAGAATATTATACAGATGGTGAAACTACTATAGTCTGGCCAATAGCAGTTGGCACTTGAACTCAAGGCGTGTTGCGTAAAATAGATTTACAAATGCGGATTTCTGTCCACGCTTCGTGTACTCCTATTTACCAGAAGTACATGCAAACTACGCAACTCGCCTTGAGTCCAAGTGCCAACTGCTATTGGCCAGACTATATTTACTTCCACTAATCAAATTAGCATTCCGAAAAGTAAAAATTACTCCATCCATCATCACTTCACTTCAGTATCATAGTAGGTGCTGTTGCCAAGATAACGGGACGAGAGACTGTATTGTACTGTAAGTAAGTACTACACTATGTACCTAACCTACACTCGTACATACATGTTGTACATCTACACAACAACATTTGGCTGAATAAATAGATAAATAGGTTCGCGGTCACTTCGTTGCGGTTTTTTTCGTTGCGGACATTTCGTTGCGGACCTTTCGTTGCCGCGGTCACTTCGTTGCGAGAACTTTCGTTGCGGTCACTTCGTTGCGGTTTTTTTCGTTGCGGACATTTCGTTGCGGCCGTCCTCTGGTCATTTCGTTGCGAGAACTTTCGTTGCGGGTATTTTCGTTGCGGGTCATTTCGTTGCCGGTCTAGATTTGGTCATTTGGTAGTGAGTACTTTCGTTTCCGTTCATTTCGTTGCGAGATTTACCTAAGCCTAAGCCTAAGCCTAGCCTGCAACGAAGTGAATGGCACCGAAAGTACTCACTACCAACTGACCAAATCAAGACCGGCAACGAAATGGCCGGCAACGAAATGACCGGCAACGAAAGTTCTCGCAACGAAATGACCAGAGGATGGCCGCAACGAAATGTCCGCAACGAAAAAAACCGAACGAAGTGACCGCAACGAAAGTTCTCGCAACGAAGTGATCACCGCCGCAACGAAATGACCGCAACGAAGTGACCGGCTACCAAGTGACCGTATCCCGATAAATAATAATAGGCTACATTAAATTACATACATAATTAAATTAGGGTACTACACTTTAACTACAGGCTACAGTACCGTAGGCGGAAAGCCGGAATTCGTCCCCATGGTAGTACCTACCTGGTAGCACTACATAAACATACACTTGGGAGTACGTAGTTATTTCAAGCACTTACATATTTTTCTATTACAGCTCATTCTATGTACGCGAAAGCGACCGCCACATCTCTCAAAACAGCATGATCGCCACTTATTAAGACAGGCCTTGGATTGGCAGCACTTCGTAGTTGATTTGGGGCAGTCATCATCATCAAGCAACCACCGCAGGATCCATTTGAAGATGTCATCTAACAGAGTGTCCAAGTCTGTAAGCGGATTTTTCAGCAGCGTGTCCAAGTCTTCCAGTAGTTTCTTCAGCAGAGTGTCCAAGTCTACAAGCGGATTCTTCAGCAGAGTGCCCATGTCCAAGTCTTCTAGTAGTTTCTTCAGCAGAATGTCCAAGTCTACAAGCGGATTCTTCAGCAGAGTGCCCATTTCCAAGTCTTTAAGTAGTTTCTTCAGCAGAATGTCCAATTCTTCAAGCGGATTCTTCAGCAGGGGTATAGATAGGCACCACGAAATTGTTGGGACAAAATACGTAAGACTATCTGTACGTACATACCCTTTAGATTTGCGGCGCCACTAAAGAGGAGAGGGAGGAAGATAGAATGAAAAATAAAATAAAATAAATAATGAAAGATAATGAAAAAATTAAAAATAAATAATGTCCTCGCCCCATGTTGTTCGCACGTACGTAGTATCTATGCCACCGCGTGCTTCATCCCTTGTGCTGCAGCCGTTGTTAGGAGCACCGTTGCTAGCATCAGGCACAAAAACAGTGGCGACGCCATTTATCGAGCTTTTTGGGTACTGTAATGACTCGTGCTGTTTGGTTTATGGCATTTTATTTTAGGTCAGTCAGTATGGCTCTTTCTTGGAATGATGATACAGTACAAAACCACCAAAACCACCTAAGCTTTTGTACATACTATACTCCTATCTATAGGAATTTGTATCCCATCTTTAACTCATATACCGCGATCGAACGCTACCTTACGTACGTACCGTAATACGTACGAATACACGAATCATTACAGTATGGGCTTGGTAGGAGTGAATGCACAGTCTTAGAAAAAACGGAAGAAAGTTGTTCGTAGGTAACTTGGCTTCAAGTGCACGCTTCTTACACTGCACTGGCACTTGGGACTTTGTTTGTTGGGCTCGCTGAGAGTGAATCCTAATCAGCTCTGGAAAATTTGGGCGATGCCCGGTTCCGGCATTGTTGTTGTAGTGATGAATCGTTCTTGATCTTGATTCTATTGGTTGGTGATCTTTTATCACTTGTCTGTCTAAATACCTTATCTGTATGTCTGTCTGTCATACCGTATCTGTATGCGTCTGTCTGTCTATCTGTCTGTCTGTCTGACTACGAGTTGCGAAGACCACTACGAACTACTGTATGGATGGCTGCTTTTGTACTGACTTTCCAAACTTTGACAAACTAAAACTATCCGTTTGAAAAAATACAATAAACAAAACAGCATTGAGTCACTTACAGTAGCTTAGAATTGACGAAAACTAATCTGACCAAGGCGAGAGCGGCAGACGAAACTGAAAAATATGGCTTACACGATGAGGTGGCACATACATTCGGCTGCATTGTTGTATAACATAAAAATTTTATTCATCAACATGCAATGAAATGCGTCATCAAACTAGAATACTGTACCGTTACCGTACATACATTTGTCTACTTTGATATCCCTAATCCTTCTACGTAAACGTCTATATGCCTTGTATGCTAAAGGATCCTTCTATTCATTCAGTTCTTCACTCTACCTACTCAGCAGGTGTATGTAATAGTGGCTTCGCTTGGCTAACAAACCTGGCACCACTGCACGGCATAACGTGTGTATAGACTATGTACTACTTATCGTACGTACGTACATACAGAATATATTCCTGTGTACAGTAATTATGTTTCATGTACAGTCAGTTTTCCTCAAAAATTCTAGGAGCACTTGCATTTTCCCTTCTTACAGTCCATCTTTTTGACGTGACCACCACAATATTGGGTGCAACACTTGTTGAACTTTTTGCAGCTGTGATAGTGGCCGCAAGGATGACCAAGCAGCTCCCCTTCCATGTCAACGAAAAGGGAGTTGAAGATAGCTCTCACATCTTCGCTTTTCTCCTCCTCATGCCGTATTCACATTGGAACCGACTGCCAAACAAGTCACAGTTTGAGTTTACTTTAGTGGTGGGTGAACTGCGAAAACGGCGATTTCTGTCCACGAGATGCGCAGATTTTGACAAAAAACGGTCGTGACATCGACGATCGCTTACCGTATTTACCGGTGCATAGCCCCGAGGCTATGCAAAAATTGAGAGGTCCTATATAGGGCTGTGCATAGGGGGGCCTATCCTATGCATGGGACATGTTTATTTTTTTGTTTTTCAGAGGTGTGCAGAGGCATATTATTCTGACCTACTGGCGCCTACATAAGTAATGTAATTCTGCGCGACCAATGTGAATACGGCATAATCCTCCCAGGGTCGTGCAGATGTAGCTGGGATCAGCAAAACTGCAGCCACCATGAGCACCACGAAAAAGGACTTCATTTTTGCTTCTTTTGTCTAGTTTGAAAGAAAAAACTGCGAATGGGGTCAACAAGAGAAAAGCCTGAACTTACCGCACTCTGAAGCTTTGGCTGAAATGAAAATCTGATCTTACGTGGCGATAGAAAAAGCGCTTTTACTGCCCGGTCCGACAGCAATCATGATTTCATCGCAACTATTACAATGGAACGCCTTTGTCTGATCGCTCTGGCTTATTATTCCATTGTTGGTGTGTTTTGTGATGATAAAGATCTGCTAAAGATGATGACGATTCTGTATGGGCGAACATCATGCACTGTACACATACACTGTACAGCAAAACGTATGTACTGTACAGGTAGCCAAGATACTACTGTACAAGCATTACATAGGGGCAAAAAGTCTGACCTTTCAACAATTTCAATTTGCTAAATCATGCTTAGGTAAAGAGGCGATCAAAATGGAACGATACGACCGTATACAGAAAGCGTCTTTGTAAAGATCTCAAGTGAAAGATTACGCGGGAACAGGCATTACTTTGCTCACTGAAAATAGCGAAAAGATACACGAAGCCCCACCTCAATGTGAAAACTTTTCAGTACAGTACTATGCATGCATGTACAATGTACAGTATTAGCCCGTCAAGGAGAATAATCGAGGAGAAATAAGCAGTGAAAAAGTTTTTACTCGCAGGGCAACGCGCGAGCTAAGGTTGTACCGTAGCTTTTAGGCGAAGAAATCGTCAGAGTCCTCATCCTCATCAATACTGCTGTTATTATCATTGCCGGTTTTCAGATGATTCGAAGCGGTCGTCTTTTCTTTCCCGCCTTTTACTTGCGATGATCGCACGCCGATCAGTCGTTGCACAGTTTCTCGCTCCTCCAACTCAGATTCTGATCCACTTGCGCTGAAGTAGAAGGAAGGAGGCCGAGTGGTTCGCGTTTTCGCTCGCTCCTGAGCGGTTGCTGCTTCACTCGAAGCTGCAAAGACAAAGCAAAACACAACTTGTGTTATGTACGAGCACGGCGTTCGATGGGATATGGAAATCGAACCCAGACTTCCCGTCACTTGCGAGTACTGTACCAATTGAGCTACAAGTACATGACATACATACAGATCACGCGTACCCGTACGTATGTGATGTGCTGGCTGAATAAAACATAATGAGTGAAATAATGTTCGATAATCGTACAAGACAGAAAGGAATATTCCACACACAGGTACTCGCTTTACTGTAGTACATTACATTTCCTTACTTGAACGAACCCCAGCGGTTTTAGAGCTGGTTGACAGTCCGAATTTATCGGGGAACAGTTTGGCCAGAAAGTCTTCGCCGCCGGGATTCGAACTTGCGGGTGGAACAATTGGCGCCTCATGCTCCTCCATTAGCCGCTGAGCCAAACTGCCACCGCTCACAGTTTGCTGTAGCTTCCGCTCCGCATCCCCATCCGCCTTATCGGCCGTACCATTGGACGACTCCAATGGAGTATGGTTAGGGGGCGGAGTAATTGTCCTGAAAATTACAGTATTCTTGTAGAGTACTATGGGATGGGGTAAATGCGGACACCAGTATATCTCAGCGACCATGAGACAAGTATTCTACCAATCGATTCCTTGAACTCTCCGCTTATCAGCTACCTTCCCATGTTCAAAAAATGCTGAAGCAGCAAGTTCAGAAAAGTTTCGGTGTCCGGGTTTACTCCGTGTCCGGGTTTACCCCACAGTACCGTACCTAATGTAGGTAGCTCGCGTACCTTGACTTGGCCTCATGCTTTCCTATTCTTACAACAGTCGTGGCTGGCGCATTATTTTATGGGCTAAGTGATGCTCGTGTTCATGCGTTTTACTTTTCCGCAGTTTCCGACGTCGATGGTTTCGTGGAATTCGAGGATGGCGCCGCGGTGATCTTTGCAATAATTTGCTCTTCCACACTGTCGCTTTCTGATTCATCATTCGCTGCAGCTGGCTCTTTTGCAGCCAATGCATGCACTAGCGACGAATATTCAATGCCGCCACCTACACACAACATCATTCACACGTTTTCAATTTACCAAGCAGCTACTGTACATATACGGTGCAGCAAAGTGCTTTTGCATTTGCACCTACAGTATTTTTACTATTTTTGCATCTGCAACAGCCTAGGTTAGCAGCACTGCTGTAATGATTCGTAGTTCGTCTTATGGGGTTGTCAAATAATTAGTGGCCCATTTGGGGGTTATATACGAGGGGTTACACACGAAAGGGGTTATACACGTGTCATTACAGTAGAAGTGTACGATTACTGTACGACTCTTGCCTGTAGGAGCCACGGGCGTTATCTGAAACGGAGAAGTTGCTGAGGCAGCGGACTGAGGTTTCAGTTCTGCTTCTATCAACCCTTGGTGATCTACACCTTCATTAATGGCCGCATTTGGTGCAACAAGAAGCTGCTTTTCACTGCTATCCCTTTGCTGTTCCCGCTGTGCTACTGCCACCTTGTTCCCTTCTTCCTCAGAGTAACTGATGGTTGGTTCAAGCTGTTCTCCACTAGTTTTCTGAACAACATCCGCTGTTCTTGTTCTTACTGCTTCATTTTCGGTCGTTGTACCCGCGGAGTCAGCAGTAGCAGAAGTTGGCTCCACGATTTTCACTTGCGGCTGTGATAATACTTTGATGGCGGTGTCAAATTTCTTGTCGCTTCGCTCCGCTTTTATCTCCCGCAACTCCTGCGTTATCTCTTGCAGGCGTTCCTTGATCCATCGAATATCCCTTCGAATTTCCTTCACTTCTTTCTCTCGTTCGGCGTCTTTGTTCATTTGAGATTTGTTCTGCTGCATCTCGCGAAGCAAATTGCCAATAGATTTAGCAGGATCTGCCCCTACAGGTGCATTTTCTGGGCCGATTTGATTGGATACTGTATCACTCAGCGGCCAGTATTTGCTGGTAGATAATTTCTCCATGACGCTTTTTGGCCTTGCTTGCTCTCTGGGCAAGAGAAGTTTATTTTCCTGAAAGCCAAATTACGTTTAGCAGTGCTATACTATTATGGGTAAAAAACTTCAAAACTTTTATCTTGTCGTTTTTTTCGTGCATGCCATGACTAAATTTTCTTTACCGTGGAGAATTTGTAACATTGGGGATGCCACTGTGGGTATTTGTTCGTCAGATAGCTCAAATATTCATCCTGCAAAAGGAAGTCTTGGGGTAATTCTGACAAAATACAAACACCGTCAAGCTTACCCCATTTTACCATATTCTTTTTAATGATGCCAAAACAAGGCTTTAACCCTGGCTTCCTTCGCTCTTTCCAGCCTCAGCTGAGTGATGGCCATTCGATTTGAGAGGCGTCTCGTGTCTTGCTCCAAGCGGCAATTTCGAAGTTTCACCAGTTGTTCCGTGTCCAAAAATTTCTGAGGAAAGTCGACATCACTAGTTGTGGTTGGAGGGCCAAGAAAAGAGTCTGCGAAACCGAATAACGGTGTCTCCATATTTTTTATCTTAGTTCTGCCCCACCGTTTGAGATGAATACGTACACCTACTTGTATCCATGACAACAGATAACACACGTTGTGTGCGAAAATAAAATCACAAATTTTATTCGTCTGCCAGTTACTAACTACTAGTAAATTAGCAGACACAGTCACAGTATGCCGCTGAAATGACAATGAATCAGCTCATTAGAACGTGGTATGCACAGTACGTACATGCGTAGTAAGCTATGCATGTGCATACGAAAACGTTAACTGACATAAACGCACAAAAGCCAATAGGGTACTGTGGGCGTGGGGTAAAACTGGCCATGGGGTAAACCCGGCCACCTGGCACTGAACGAAGGCGGTTCTTTTCTTTCTATTTGGGTGGCCGAGATTACCCTACCAATAAGACCGGCTGGGTTTACCCCACGATAACCTATAAACAAACAAAAGGGTTTGCCTTGGCACATGTTAGGGAGCGTGTACAAATTACGTCAGGTGGTAGGGGAGGGGGGACTGATACATACATACATTACAGTACATACATACTACACATTACAGTACATACATGTGCAACATACTACATTACTTAGTACATACATAACATACTGTACGTATATTACACCATGCATGCATTCTTACATACGTATGTACATACGCAAGTACTATTACTACTGGTCACCACCTCTGACGCTGACGGTGGGGGGGGGGGGGGGGGGGGGGGGTACGGCCTTTGGCCCAATTCTGACGGTCGGGGGGGGGGGGGGGTACCCATCCATTTCGGCTGAAAACCACCTGACGTCATTTGTACACGCTCCCTAATGCTATGATAATGCATGCGTTATGGCCCGTACAAATAATAATCATTCAAAACATTCGCACTTTACCCATGTACAATCCGATTGCCTGAAAGATCACCGGGCTGTCGTTGAACGTCACCGGAAAGTCGCCCTTCATTCCATTGGAACCCAGTCTCAAAGCCAGTCGAAACATCAAAGTCACGAGTCCACTGTACCATGGCTGGCTGGGTAAACTCGTGACATTGATGCTTTGTTCGACTGGCCATAAAACTGAAAAGTGGAAAAGGGTCGACCAAACTGCCACGCTCACCGACAACTCAATTCGTGAATAGTCCCATTAGCACATACATACCCCGAATAGCCGACATTCTTGGCAAAAAATTTGTTCAGCCGTTGTCCGTTAACACCCATATATAAACGGACAACAAACGAACAACAAACCGACAACAGCTGAACGACTTGTTGTCAACAATGACGGCATGTCGCGGTATATGTTAACTTAGAGCTTAGTTTTCTTCACTTCCTCTGCCTGCTTGTTTCCATCCTTTGCTGCTGGTGTATCTGTAGTAGTAGTAGTAGACTGGGACGAATTTGTGGCATTGGTTGTCCCCAGGCGATCGAGAAAATTTTGGCGTTGCTCTCTCAAATTCTTCGGATTTGCCACGTGACCCACAGCTGCGGCTGAATTCGCATTAGCACCAGATGATGATGAGGTAGCGGTGGTTGCAGCATTGGCAGGCTTGACAGCTGGAAAGATACCGTACAAAGAAAAGCTGGCTGGCTATGCACGTACATGTGATAGTACAATAGATAAGCTAGGAATATAAGGATAGTGCGGGGAAATTCGGACCATGTTCACAAAAATGTAGGTATGGTATAGTGGTAAAGGCGATTCAGGACAAAAAAGTACATACATACGGTAAACTATATGTAAGGCACTCTCCCAACGCCCGAAATCACGTACAGACATCCATGGCCTGAGGCGTCATAGTTTGACAACCAGTAGTACCGTCCTGGTACCGAATCTACCGCTAGATAGCCCCTATTATTTACATTTGATCACGTCATCAATAATCATCCCATATTATAGTCGCACAAGATATTTCATGAACCAGTGTAATTTTTTCTCAGCCAATAAAAGACGTAGAGCACAGCGGTCAAACTTCTATGGCTAACTTTAGCTCGCCGTTCCAATAAAAAAAACCGTTTGTCTCCAGCGGCTCTCAGTGTCGAGATCTCGCCAAATTCCTTCAGCACTGAAATCGTGTCACCTTTTGGCAGACGCTAAACCACGCAAACCACGACACCCTACGACCCTGTACGCCCGATGCGCATTTTCATCGTCTTCATCACGTATGCTTATTTTTGCAATTTTGATTTTTCGGGAGTTTGCGAGGTTTAGAATTGCCCAATGGTCCACGCCCGATTTGGCGATTTTAGTACTGAAGAAATTTGGCGAGATCTCGACACTGAGAGCCGCTAGAGACAAACGGTCTTTTTTATTGGAACGGCAAGCTAAAGTTAGCCGTAGAAGTTTGACCGCTGTGCTCTACGTCTTTTATTGGCTGAGAAAAAATTACACTGGTTCATGAAATTTCTTGTGCGACTATTTATTCATTTATTGATGACGTGCCCTTACGGAAATGGGGGTCGCTATCTACCGGTAGATACGGTATACCTTTTTCCCTTTCCACCCCTACCCCTCAACACATACTGCAGCAGCCCGTCATTGGTGTCAACAAGTAGAAGAACTGTTGTCGGTTTGTTGACAAGAAAATATATGGTAATTGTCACTTCGTTTTTGCTTCCGCAACTAGGTGACAACAAAGTGACAATTCCCACATAGGGTACAATGGGGTAAACCCGGACAAACCCAGACGCCAAAGCTTGTAGCTCATTTTAAAGAGGAGAGTTCAAGGGATCGATTGGTAGAATACTTGTCTCAAGCGGTCGTGAGTAGTTGCTGAGATATACTAGGTGTCCGGGTTTACCTCACAATACCCTATTCGTTGTCAAAAAATTGACAACAGTTCAGCGACCTGTTGACAACAATGACGGGATGGTGCGGTATGCGTTAATCTCACCTCCGGCAGGTGCAGATGCAGTAGTACAGGATGCTGCAGGCCCATCCGTAGCAGTGCAGTTCATCATGCTGAGTCGGATGGCCTCCTGCAGCTGTCGTTCGTCGTCACTGTTACTCCTGCTGGCCTGCAGCACCTTCTGCAGACTGGGATCCGAGGCCTCCATCTCCCGCCGACTCATCTCCAACGCCCGCATCAACTCCGCGTCTTGCGTGTCCGCCTGGAAAAGCAAAAACACTACAGGGTGGCAGTGTGCAGGCAGGGCAAATCGGACCCAAGGGTGCAACGGTACTGTGGGGTAAATTGGGCTCAAGAGTTGTACTGCGAGGTAAATCGGGCCCAAAGGTGGTGGGGTAATGTGGGGTAAATCGGGCCTAAGGATGATACGGTACTGGGGTAAATCGGGCCCAAGGTGGTACGGTACCGTGGGGTAAATTGGGCCCAAGAGTGGTACTGTGGGGTAAATTGGGCTCAAGAGTGGTACTGTGGGGTAAATCGGGCACAAAGGTGTGAAACGGTAATGTGGGGTAAATTGGGCTCAAGAGTGGTATGGTACTGTGGGGTAAATTGGGCCCAAGGTGGTGTGGGTGTGCTAAAGTCCACAGCTATGACCGAGGGTGCGGGTTCGATTCCCGTTTCAGTCCTATTTCTCTCCCCCATTTTCGGGGGCCGGCTATCGCCATACAAAACGCGACATGTTACAATACCCTACATACCCCCACGGTTTACCCCATACGATACCCTTTGTACCTCTCTAGCGCTCATTTCCAGCGCCCGAGCCAAGGCGTCCGCCTCCTCCTCCGCTCCTCTTCCTCCTCCGTCAGCAGCAGCAGGCTCCGCCTCCTCCTCTGGCCCTCCGCCCAATCGGTGTCCGGTGCCGGAGAAGGGCGTATGGCGCTGATTGGCCGCCGAGCGAGCCACGGCCGCCAGGGACGGGTCCACGGGTGACGTCATCAGCGCCTCGTCCGCGCGACACGCCGGCAGATCGCCGCCGTCCACCACAAAGATGGAATAGCCTGGAGAGCAGATTGAACGGAATAAACCGTGTAGTGAGGGATAATTGAGGGGTGGAGCAGAATAGTGCGCGGGGTAATGAGGGGTAATTGGGGCAACTTAGCAGTATAGTGCGGGGGGTAATTGGGGTAACTGAGCAGAATAGTGCGCGGGGTAATGAGGGGTAATCGAGCAGAATAGTGCGCGGGGTAATTGAGCAAAATAGTGAGCGGATTAGTAATTGCGCAGAATGATGCGCGGGGTAATGAGGGTGTAAGGGTCCTAGTACTAAAACATACGTACGTAATTATTGCACACTGCAAAAGTAACCTGTGTACAGTATCGTAATTATTGAATAGGTAATTGCATGCCCACTAATTGGGTTCTAAACGATCCTGGTCATTAGCGAATGGCCAGCCCTGTGTGTATAGTAGGCGGGGCGTAGCCCGTCTCTGTTCCTCACTCGCACCCTGCACCACTTTTCCTTGGGAGTCTTTTATTTTTCCTTCTTAGAGGTTGGTCGGGCGGCTACCCACCGGTCTTTCCGCGATGGTCAGGCCTAGTAGGAGTAGCTCGCCGTTTCCCCTAGTCAAGCTCTGTACATTGGCACGCTTGTAATAAAGAATCACCTGTAATGCTTGTACCTATTCACGACGTCAACGTAATCTGTATCATATGGCTAATCTACCTACGTACCTCACTGGCTATTTACGCATATCTATTTATTTCCATCAACACTCCATACCATATAACTATAGAAGAAGAGGGGAGCCATGGCTTGCCGTGGTTGCGGTCAATGAGCCCGGCTGGGGACGCCGCCGAGCCCGCCACTATTTGTATGCGAGCGGAAGCGCTAGACTCTCTACTCAGCCAGCCGACTACTGTAAATGCTACTGTAAACTGTACGCACGGCGGTCCGTCCCCGATGTAGACGCGGCCGGCGCGCGGCGCGCTACAAGGGGTAATCGAGCAGAACAGTGCGCGGGGTAATCGAGCAGAACAGTGCGCGGGGTAATCGAGCAGAACAGTGCGCGGGGTAATCGAGCAGAACAGTGCGCGGGGTAATTGAGCAGGATAGTGCGCGGGCTAATGCCGCGTTCACATCGGAAGAAAACATTTGCCCGGCGCGCGCTAGGCGTATGTCCGACGCGCGCTCGCGCGCGCCCAGCGTACGCCGAGCGTGGCCATGGTCGTCCATGCTTTTGCATTGCGCCGAGCCATGACCGCGCTGAGCGTGCGCCCGGCGCACGTTTCCGTTGTGAATGGGCCGTTATGCTTATTCAGACAACAGATGTACCTACACGTAACTGTGTGTACGTTTGACGTGCGTCCAACGCCCAATAATACGGAAAACGCCCGAAAAACCATAGACTGTCAGAAATTTTCAGGGCGTTTGTCGTTGGACGGTTACGTCGGACGTGTGAACAAATTGGGGCCAGGAGAAAATCAGGACAACTACAGTCTGGCCAGTAAAAGTTGGCAATGACAGTCAAGGCGCGTTGCGTAAAATAGATTCGCAATTGCGGATGTTTGTCCGTGCTTCGTGTATTCCTATTTAGCAGAAGTACATGCAAATTACGCAGTACGACTTGAATGCGACAGCAAACTTTCTCTGGCCAGACTACAAACCGCACCGCTGTTTACTACCTTCTTGTTGCAGTTGTGTGAGGAACAAGTGAAGATAGGTGTCGGACAGAAGTTCCGGGCCGCGAAACACGGAGTTCAAGTTGAACCACTGCATGCCCAACTTACGTATGGTGAACCAGTGCTCGCGGTAATTGCACACGAACGCCTTCTGACTTCTGAAATACAAAACACATTCGCGTGTACGGTAGTAGAACAGTGCGCAGTAATGAGCCTCTGTAACCACTGGTAGCCACTGGTAACAGTAAAAGACACATGTATTGTAGGGAACTATGGGGTAAAACCGGGCATGAGAAATCCGGCCACCTAAGTTTTAGAGCTGCATATCTCTGCAACAAATGGGCCGATTGAGACAAACATGATATCAATCGATTCCCTTTGAATTCTCCTCTTTCAAATAAGATTTTTGGCTCATCAATTGCTAAAAGTGAAACAGAAAGTGAAATGGAGAGCCGGGTTTACCCCACAGTATCCTACATGCCAAATTTTTGGCATGTTCTGTATGTTCCCAAATTACCACACGGCACCTAACCCTTCCCCACCTTTCATGCCGAAAGCCGTCGCGAGCGAGCTTATCTGCGATGAGCGCAGGGACGATTTCGGCAAGCAGGATGGCGAAGGGTTAAAAATTTCAATTCATTGTTAAAGAGAGAGACGGTTCATAAATTACGTCGGATCCTGTCGTACGTGAGCAATACGGTCACTCATGAAGGGGACGAGGCTTAAGCCCCAAACTCGGAGGGCCTCAGAAATCACTTGGACGGAGAAAAAGCCGGAATCATCCATGTTCTGAGATTCCTATAAAGGAAAACAAAGCATACACAGTAACAATCAACGAGTTGAGTTTTCACTAGTGCGCTACATACGCGGTTCATAAAATCACAGTGAATTCGCTGTTGTAAGTATGCGTTGGAGCATAGTCACATGGGAGAATACACCGTGAGATAATGTGAATGGGTCATCAGTCATTGTGTTTGCTGGGGTTTAGCATGGCCCTCCTGTATTGTATTCAGGACTACTCAACTGCAATACGCGATACTAAAGTGCGCGCTAAATGTGATCGCCGTCTACTTAGTACGTTGCGCAAATGAGACGCCGCTCATAGTACAGCACCCTCAAATGGGTGTCGCTCAAATGGGTGCCGCTCAGCACAAATTCGCTCAACCGGGTACAAACCTGGCCTATTGACAGGACAAGTTGCGTTGTCGCGATGGGATTGGATTGACTTCGCGGTATTTAGTGAAAGCTTGTAGGTTCCGACGGAGACGTCGACGTTGTTTAGTCATCTGGAAGCGGAAAAGGAGCAAGTGAGAAGACTCGACAACAAACGCCGTCGACGACCCCGCAAGCACTGATCCAAACTTTCACTAACTACCGCGGGATCGCTATCATCTACCAACCCAATCGCGACAACGCAATTGCTGCATGCATACCCTACCGTAGTCGAGAAGGAAAAATTGCCAGATGAGCCAGGGAATCGAACCCTGGACCTCCTACCCTTTGACTACACTACACACCCGGACGACCTCAGTCGAACAATTTTCCATTTTGAACATGACAACTATAGTCTGGTCAGTAGGAGTTGGCAGTGGGACTCAAGGCGCGTTGCGTAAAATAGATTCACAATTGCGGATTTTTGTCCGTGCTTCGTGTACTCCCACTTAGCAGAAGTACACGCAAACTACGCAGTACGACTTGAGTCTCGCTGCCAACTCTCTCTAGCCAGACTATAGCCGTACCGTACTTCTTGAAACTGGCGAAGTTCGGGCTCCAGTACACTTCGTTCGTCTTCGTCCAACCGTCTGGCGATATCCGCCAAATCCACAGCCGTGAAGTAGGCTCCTTGCAGCAGAGAATTCAGCGCATGCTGAGCGCACAGGTAGCCTTCTTGCTAAAAAAGACAGACAGCAGAAAGTACAGGGGGAATCAGGGCCAAGAAAAACCTAATCCAACTGATGGGCTGGCCACGATTCAATTCATTCACCACCGAAGTAAAAATCGTCGTAGGCCACTCCTATCGCATACCGTATTTACCGGTGCATAGCCACATATTAGAAAAACATTAATGCCCTATGCGTGCATAGCCCCAGCCCCCTATGCATAGCCCCACATAGGACCTCTCCATTTTTGCACGGGCAATGCACTGACTGGAAAATACGGTCGAGTCTGGCCACAGAGAGTTCGCCATGGAACTCGGCCCTTGCATGTACTCTTGCAGAGGAGTACGTGAAGTAGGGACAGAAATCCACGTTTCGATTTTACGCAACACGACTTGGCGAGTTCCATAGCGAACTCTCAGTACGTTCCTGGGTGAGTCCACCTGAAACCTACAAAGCTGTTGTCCATGACCATCTCCGATTTTTTTCAAATTTTGCACAGTAGTAGTACTCAGTGGAACTAGCATTATTGCCAAATTTCAGTGCCCAGCTCCTTGTGGTTCCAAAGATATGACCCTCCAAAGTTGGGCTTTGGAACCACTTTGAGCGTAAACCAGCAATGTTCAAACTTAGATATCTCACCAACCAGCCAGAGAAATGGTGGCTTATGGGATATCATTTGAAAGCTCTTGATGAGATCTTTCAAATGGGCTCACAAAATTTTTCCCTAAGCATAACCCTTTAGGTGCTACAGGCGTTTTAATATTTAATTGTTGATTTTCTCAAAACATGTCATCTCCGATTTTTATTTTGAGGTGATTTTTGGAAAGAACGCAGCTGATTTACCCTATATGCAAATTTTTGGCCTGTATATTGGCCTATTAGCCTGAGAATTAGCAAAAATGTGAAATTTTCTACTGCGCTGCGAACCATAGAAATCTGCCAATGTTGATGAAACTGGCACTTTGTGCAGTCATAATCCATCTCTCAGGTGACTTTTTGATGGAAGACCATTTTTTGCTTTGTCTGTCCGTTTTTGCCTGATATATTTCTCAGATAAGTTGAAAAAAGTGAGAAAACTGCAATTTATACCTGTCGCAATATTCAATATTGGTGCTCAGTAAAGGGTTATGGTGATGTTTTCATGTTTTATTGAGGGTATTTATCAAATAATCAGCCCAGAAATAGGTGAACAGTGCTAAAAAGTTGTTCCCCATCAGAAAGTCACCTGAGAGCTGGATTATGACTGCATAAAGAGCCAGTTTTATCAACATTGGCAGATTTCCATGGTTCGCGGCGAGGTAGAAAATTTCGCATTTTTGCTAATTCTCAAGCTAATAAGCCAATATACAGACCAAAAACTTGCATATAGGGTAAATCAGGTGCGTTCTTTCCAAAAATCACCTCAAAATAAAAATCGGAGGTGACATGTTTTGAGAAAATCAACAATTAAATATTAAAACGCCTGTAGCTCCTAAAGGGTTATGGTTAGGGAAAAATTTTGTGAGCCCATCTGAAAGATCTCATCAAGAGCTTTCAAATGATATCCCATAAGCCACCATTCCTCTGGTTGGTTGGTGAGATATCTAACTTTGAACATTGCTTGTTTACGCTCGAAGTGGCTCCAAAGCCCAACTTTGGAGGGTCATATCTCTGGAACCACAAGGAGCTGGGCGCTGAAATTTGGCAGGTATGCTAGTCCCAATGGGTACTACTGCTGTGCAAAATTTGAAAAAAATCGGAGACAGTCATGGACAATTTGCTCAAAAAATTTGTAGGTTTCAGGTGGACTCGCCCTCCTACGAAGCTCTCTCCCCAAAATAAAGTGAGTAGGTACTCGGGTACCTCGGGTACCCGAGTCAAGAATACTTGCTCAAAGAAGATGGAATCCATTTGTGATCTATTTCACTTGAAATCAAAATAAATAAGCTCTTCCTAAAATACACACAAACGTAGGTAGTTCCACATTCTCCAAGAAAACATGGAAATATCACACAGAAACAAATAGAAGGCACTCCATGGACAACCATCCATGTTACGACGCATTCAAAGCAAGCAGCTCGTTTGAAAATAGACTTTTACTGTCATAATTCTATATTTCCAATATTCAACAAATGTAAAATAACGACTGATGTACCAAAAGCATCGCAACTAATGGCGTGCTATCAATTCACAATTTCACTCACAGGTTATAAATAATTATGATGTAGGCCTACGTAGGTACTGGTTGAATCTGAACAGCACTGTATAGAAAGTTGCACATTGCAGTCTGTTCCCCTCCTATACTGTGTTCAGCAAATCACAATGTCAAGTGTGAATGTATGTATGAAATGTATAGGCTGCCAATGTATCGAATACAATTCCTGCCTGACAATACAGGCTAAATAGGAAACACATATTTTCTTACGGCAAAGTGATTACCTCTTCTCTTATGGTACTGTGGGATAAATCCGGCCACCTAGCACTGCAGGGCGTCCTTCTTTTCTACGTGGGTGGCCGGATTTATCCCACCAATAAAATCGGCCGGGTTTACCCCATAGGACCCTACCTATATACGACCTATTGCGATAAGAGATGCCTCAACATCGTGTTTCGTAAAGTCCCGATCTGCCAATGTATCGAACCCACTTGATTACATCGTGATCTGAGTAGTTCAGCTTCGGCTCAAATACCTTCAGGTAGCGAACTTTCAAGCCGCTAGGAGCGAAAGGAACCTACAACACACAGTCATCAAAAACCTCATGGCTCATTCACATCGGAGACATGCGCTGGGCGTACGTCGGACGAACCAAATATGCTGGTGTATTATGCTGTACGTATGAGTATATATCCGCGGTGTATTACCCCCATCACACGTACCCCTCATAGCCCTCGGAGCTATATACGGTTAAATAAATACGGTAGGTTGGTTCAACGAGTCCATGGGTCGGTACAAAGAAAAGGCATGGATACCCGGGCGTACGCGGAGCGGACTTTCTTCCAATACGTAATGTGAATGAGCCTTCATTTCTTCACAAACGAAGCAACGCCATGGATAAACAAAAGCGAAGGGGAGCAGCACATCCGAAAAGGGTTACCTCGAAATTCATGGATACTGGCGGTCGATTCCACTTCTTCTTGTCGCTGGTGGCCAGTAAATCGATTTCTGCAGATATCTGAGATTCCTTCATTCCGCCCATACGCTTGATCCTGTAACAAACGTGTAATGTTCCCTCAACACTCAATATTACCGCAGGGTGCAACCTGCACACAATTTGTAAAAAAATTACGCGTTGGCACCAGGCTCGGTCTTGATCGTTTTCCCAGCTATATACCAGTGTGCAATGCAGAGGATAGATGAGTGCCGGTTCACAAAGGAGACATGCGCTGGGCGTACGCTCGGCGTATATATGGACTCGACATACAGTATGCAAATAGGCCAGGCGTACGACAAGCTCATTTTCTTCCAATATGAACGACCCTTGAATGAATAGGGGGTACCATGTTAGGATAGGAAAAAGCAGAAATTCAGAGAGGCGGACTCACTTCCAAACGATGGCGTTTTCGCCCGCCTTGTACTTGGCCTTTCCCTTCATACAGATCACTTGGACGCCGCTAGTGTTGGGCGGAGTCGGGATTCGAACCTGCAGGCAAAAGACCAACGGTCATGCGCTACACACAACCACTGCGCCATCAGCTCAGCTCAGCACTGACACGCATACGTATTGACACGCTATTCACCAGTTGAGTTGTCATTGAGCGCGGCCGCAAGAAAAGGGGTCACCTTGGCAATCACGCTTTCAACAACTCAACTAGTGGATAGGGCATGCAAACACAGTTTATTAAAATACACAGAAATGGTTGCACCTATTTGCACTCCACCAGAGTTGAACACAAGCAAGTAGAAGCAATAATAGGATACAGTGAAACCTCAATTTTCTGGGCCAAGAGCGACGGCTTGAAATTCGACTTCACCACCACCTTCACATCCATCTTCTGTCGTCCGTTCTCGCGCACCAAAGGAATCACACGGAATGGCAACTGAATGTCCTTCGTCGTACGATATCTGCAGAATGGACGATATGCGGTAACGCAATTGGATTGGTTGATAGCGACCCCGCGGTATTTATTTAGTGCAAGTTTGGATCTGCGGGGTCATCGACCTTGTTCAGTCATCTAGGAGCAGAAAAGGAGCGAGTGAAAAGAATAACTGACAAAATGACGTCGACGACCTCACAGGCACCGATCCAAACTTTCACTAAATACCGCGGCCGGTCGCAATCATCGACCAACCCCATCGCGTTACCGCAACTCGTAAATAAACAAGAGCATAGATAGAAGCTACTAGGTTTCATTCATACAACAGCCAATACATAGTGATCGATGTGTGTCTTTTTTACCGCATGAGTTCGTACTCTCCATCGGGTGGAATGAAGCTAATGGCGTGCTCCGTCTCGAACTTGCTCAGCTTGACACACTGGTGAAATTGGCAGTCGTCGATCACCACCGACGAACGAGAACTAACACAAAAGCAAGAAGGCAACAGTGTTACAAACTCATACTACACAATAGCACAGACAGGGTAGTGTGCGATTATCCAGTTGGGACGTGGCGGATGTCTGCCCCTTTTCGTCTATTGACCAGTCGCGCTAAGACTTTCGGGAGGTCGCGAGGTGGCCCCACGTACTTAACCCCCTTCCTAATCCGAAGTGCCCGCTTGTTCGTGGACACCCGGCGGACGGGGTTTGCCCCGTCCGTGGACGGGGTTTGTTTTTCAGTAAAAGTTGCCAAAACGTCAAGAAACAAGGCAAGAACGGAAGGCTTAGAAATTTATCATTTATTTGCAGCCGTTAGCTCATTCGCCCTCCATTTTGCCTAAAATCACTGCTGCCTACCACGGAAGCCGACTTTACTCTTGCGAAGTACTTTTCTCTTCAGAAACAAACCCCGTCCACGGACGGGGCAAACCCCATCCGCCGGGTGTCCACGGACAAGCGGGCACTTCGGATTAGGAAGGGGGTTAATGAAAGTTCAGATCGGTGCCGACGTGGTTGGTAAAGTCGGTTGTTCGCTTCTTTACCGCTCCCAAATGACTGAAGGTCTCAGGGCCCTGTTTCGGAGCCAACTTTGAGGCTTGACCTCGTAGCCGTTGTGTGCAAGATCAAAGTGATCACTTATCATGTAAATATAGAACAACCCTTCCTCTACACGTACACCAAACGGCAGCGCCAAAGCTCGCGTAGTCGGTGCAGTACGACACGCCGAAGAACGCCCCAAAAACCATGCGGGGACACGCCGCGACTGGAGCGGAAACAGCGAACGGAAAACAAGCAGACGGATGATCGTATGGTGTCAGGAAGTGAAAACAGCTGGAATTAGATATCACCAGACACTTCACTAGAAGTACAGGAGTCCACGCTCAGAAAAACAGGGCCCTCCTGAGCCCTGAACGAGCGATCAAACTTTTCACTAAATACCGCACGGCCACCTCACGACCACTCAAAGTCTTACAACGCAACTGGTCAATACACATTTCCCTAAACGCCTTTAAAGTGAACAGCACATATAAACGTAACATACAGTTTGGTAGGATCTTCCCCGGCAGCAGCTTTCTTTCCCTCCAGCGTCAGCTTGTCATTCAAGCCGAATTTACATTCCGGCATCCCGCTCAGATACGATTTCATCGCCACCTTGCCAGCTACGTGCGCCGACAACACCTGACCTGAACAATACATAAACACACTCGTCGGTCAACATTGGTGCGCTTCAGACGTTCTCCGAGTTTGCTCTCCGAGCGAGTTCGCTCCGAGGAGCCTCCGAATTCGGAGTTCACGTCTGAAGCGCACCATTGCCATTACATTCACTACAGCGTACGCCCGGCGTATGCATCGCTGTCCATGCCTTTGCGTGTGTCAAGCCAAGGATGGGTACGCCAAGCGTACGCACAGCGCATGGCTCAGATAGGGATTGCTCATTGCGCAACCAAGTATTACAGTAGTGTACAGTTGCTACCAAAGTGTATGCAAGCAGTATTTATTGTAGTGTAGTGTTACCTTGGGGAGACATGAGCAGATTCACATATTCGATCACGTCTAAGAAGAGTTCGTTTCGTCGATACTTGATGCCTTCGCGACGCCAACCGATCTGCCCCGTCACCTGAGATGTGATCTGAGACTGCTCTTCCTTCGTCTACAAACAAATTAGCCTCACACTCACACTCACTGCGCCTATGGACCAGTTGCGTTGTCGCGATGGGGTTGGTTGGTTGGTTAATACCGACCCCGCGGTATTTAGTGTAAGTTTAGATAGGTACCAATGGGGTCGTCGACGTATTTGGTGTCAATTCTCTCTCACACGCTCTTTTTCAGCTCCCAGATGAGTGACTGAACAACGTTGACCATACCCGTCGGCACCTATCTAAACTTACACTAAATACCGCGGGGTCGTGTATAGACCAACTCCATCGCGACAACGCAACTGGTCCATAGTCCTGTTTGTAAAACAATACAGGGGAGCCAGGGGAAAATTGACCTAAACCGAACTGATAAACACAAGAGACTGATGGCGCATTCACATAGGAGACATGCGCTGGGCGTGTACGCTCAGTGTGTCCATTACTCGACATAACATGCAAATGCATGAATAGCCATGGATACGCCGGACGTACCCGAGCCCATTTGCCTCCGATTTGAATGAGCCATGACAACAACAGCAAATGTGACTGACAGAACAAGCATGCAAAACGAAAGGGAAACTTCAAACAAACACAGAACATGACCGAGTACTCTACAGAAGTTACAGCTGGACACAAATAACGACGAATATCTCACCACTGCTCCAGCCTGTAACGCGTGAAAATAGATAACACAGCGTATGTACATACTTAGAGTAGAGTGCAACCATTACTTTACTTACAATAGACAGCGGCCCAATATCCACAGAAAAGAAAGCGTATGTATCTACATTTTTTCTTCGAAAATCGCGGAAACTGTTTCGCGTGGACTGCACAGATATTGTTATAAAACTACATCTTCTAACAAGGGTATGACGGGGTAAATCCGACTGGTTATATCGGTGAAATAAACCCGGCCAAGAATGACCTTCACTTCAGTAGTAGGTGGACGGATTTATCCCCAGCAACAGTACCCTACAAAACTAAAATGAACCTTGCATGCATTACCACAGTGCGAATGCCGTGTTGAGTTATGAAAGTCTTCAGAACTCCCTGATCAGTATTTTGGGGATATCCAAAATCCAATACTTCTGAAACAAAACACAACAACCCTACTGAACTGTATTTGCTTGCGATCTATTTTTGGCTCCGAGAGGTTGTAGGTTTTGCAACCCGAGCAAGACTACTGAATTTCACGCAAAATACGATACGAAGCTGAGATAACTGATACGCTTCTAGGGTATAGTCAACGACACGATCAAGAACGTGTTTGATAATTTTCGCGATCCCGTACTAATCTTACATTTTATAGACAAAATTAGCAATCAGTGTTGTAAATTCGCTATAGCTACGCATAGAACTGGATCTGAAAAACGAATTTACATCTTCGGAACGACATCTCTGCGTGAACAGCACAACACAGCACCATACCATACATAGTCGACAGAATAGACGCATGAACAAACAAAAATTCATTCTTATTCTTCCATTCTTGTTGGAATGAAGTGGTTGGACGTTTTTTGTTATGCTTGTATGTGTAAAAAGTGTGTATTTCAATAAAAATTGCCACGTTTGAAAAAGTCAGCGAAAGCTAATTCGTCGACCACGTCACCATTGATGAAAGACGTAGAAATACAAGCAAGCCCGTTGTGAATAGACCGGCAACTTTTAGACACTGTTTGCTAATCTTGTATATAAATGTAACATTGCCACGGGATCGCGAAAATTATCAAACACGTTCTTGATCGTGTCGGTGACTATAGCGTGGGAATAAAATCAAACAGTCGGGAATTTCGGGTATCTAAACAAGTAACATGAACCCGAAATCAACAATACCCCACCATGCAGGTACGACACTAACTTTATACCGTCTAGTAGTTCGTAGACGAGTACGAAGTTGTTCTTCACGTTCTCTTCGTTCAGTTTGCCAAAATACGAAGACATCGTCTCCGAAAATCGATTGAGAAACTCGAACACCTAAAACGATTGCAGTAGGACTCTGGGGTAAACTCGACCGCTCTATTGAAGGGGTAAAAACCCGGCTACCGATGTGGAAAGAGCGAGCTTCACTACAAAATGTCCGTAGTAAGGTTCACCCCACAGTGTTACCGTATTTTTGGGTGTATAGCCCCGGGGCTATACAAAAATCGAGAGGTCTGATGGGGGGTTATACACTGGGGGGGGGATATACAATGGGGGATATACACTGGGCAAAATTTATGTTTTTGAGAGGTGTGTAGAGGCATGTTTTTGAGGTCAAAAGTATGTGTTTTAGGGCATAATCGCGGTCAAAACAGGGTTATTCTAGTACAAGACATGCTCAGCTAAGCTTATAGGCATAGTAGCTTGGTGTAGGAGTGGCTAATGCTAGCTTATGACCAGCTTACATAGGTAGGCTAGGTAACTTCTAGTACATGGGGGGTTATACACCAGGGGGGGGGGGGGGGGATATACACTGGGCAAAATTTATGTTTTGCCAATGGGGGGTTATACACTGGGGGGGATATACACCCAAAAATACGGTACCTTACCTAACCCCCTTCGTAATCCCAGGCGTCCGCCTGTCCGTAGCCACCCGGCAAACCCCATCCGTAGACAGGGCAAACCCCGTCACAAACCCCGTCTACGGACGGGGTTTGCCGGGTGGCTATGGACAGGCGGACGCCTGGGATTACGAAGGGGGTTAAGTCACGCATAATCCACCTCGGACCCATCGAAATAACCTGCACTTCCTTGTGTTCCTTCGTCCTGGTTCCGAAGCGAACGAAGAGTTTTTACTACGGTTCGTGCAACCGTCGCGTTGCGTCATCTTCGTTTTTAGCTACGGACCGTAGTAAAAACCCTTCGTACGCTTCGGGACCAAGATGACTGGAATACAAGTTACGAAGACCATTTCGATGGGTCCGAGGTGGATGAACTCAACTTGTGGATAGTACAAAAGCTACCTATTCCATCTTTATTCACTCACCATTGCGGCGTTGACGTTTTGACGCGTGACGGCGCATAGCCACACGTTTCCACGTTTTACGTGAAAGAAAGACGTGCGCGCAATGTTCGTCACTGGACTGCGCACTTGCTGTCGTGCATGAATCACGTTGACACGAAACGCGTCCACCGCATTACGCCTGAAAAAAATACACACGGTTCAGAAAAAAACGCCGTGCAAGGTGTCAAGAAAAAGAAAAAAATGGATAAGGTCGCATTTAGCAGAAGGTGGAACACGCAGCAGCGCTTTTTCTTGCAAAACTTGCCCATATTTTTGTGCTCATATTCACTTTATAGCAATAAAGCAGCTACTTATCACGTGTGTTAAGCACACGTGTAGCAGCTACTTTGGTGTGTTCTCTTTATCACGTATTTGTTGAATAAAGATATTGATTGATGCTCGAACTAAATAAAATGTGCCAAAAAATAATCAAGGTTTGCAAGAAAAAGCGCTACTACACCCGTTCCATTTGCAAAATGCGACGTCACTCATTGCAAAAAATGATGCGCAGGTTTTTACCCGATGTCATCTCGATAAATGCGAGAGATGAGCACCTCTCCTTTGTGATTGTACATAAACAGACCGCCGATCATTCTGGAATCACTTTCGCCTTTCCTTCAGACCAAATACTTCCACTGCCCCGCCAAATCTTGATTCTTTGTTGGCTGCTGGTTTCTTCTTTTTTCTTTTCTTCCGCTGCTTTGCTTTGGCTTTCTTCTTTTTTTCTTTCTCTTGTTTCGCTAAGGGACTCCTAGAAGAGTTTGCTTCGCGCCTTTTCCTTTCTTCTATCGGGAAACGCGCACTGTGGAGTGTGTAGCACCTGTCTAGGAGTACGTGAACCTTTCTATTTTGCAAGTACGCCTATTTCACTTCGCACGCTTTTTGACTAGGCGTACTTGTTACCTGTTGACGAGTTTTATACATACAGTAACGCCCGCTTGCTTTGCCGCCGCAGTCTATTTTAAATTATTATATTTATTATTTATTATTTACCTACCTTTGATTATTTTTATATTTTACCGTAATGAATTGAATCGAAATCACGATACTGCTGTGAAACTTATTTTTTCCATCGCGATGTGCATGCACGAGGAAAATAACTTTGTGCACTGCGTGCGTGCGGGCGCGGCGGAGGCTTTTGAATTTTTATTCTATTCGTCCTGATAATTATTTTATCCACCAGCAGAGATGCGTGCGTTACTTTCGGGGATAGATAGATAGGTAAACTGGGAGATTTTTCGGCGAGGATCCGTTGACCGATTTCCGATGAATAGTATCAAATTGAACTCGCTCGCCGCTGATGTCGCGTTCAGATTAGAGACTGATACCATACGTCCGACGTAAAAACACGGACCTTTTCACGTCGGACGTACGTAACGTAGGCCTATGTATCTAATCTGAACGCGGCATGAGCCGCCGAACCGAGCAGCCATCTGCCAGTGCCACCGGCAGACATTCACGTATTACTTTACTGTACTGTACTCTTGTGTCACATGTCATCGATGGAGTCGATGGTTGTTGTTTAGTTACGTGAAAGTGTCAGAAGAGGAAAAGTTTTGCTCCACCACACCCAGTAGTGGGCTACACACGTGGTGAGTAAACTCACGGTGAATTCGACGGTGAGTTTGAACTTCGAGTTTTATTTAGCATTCTCACTTGCTCCCAAGCGCAAAATTTTTCTCACTTGTTCACACGACGGTGAGTTTCAAACTCACGGTGAATTCACCGGCCTCCCTATGCTTCATCGCATACGTACGGGGAATTCCCCGTGAGTTTACTTGCTCCGTGTGTAGCGCACTAGTGAGTGCCCATCCAAATTCATCAAGAGCCAACCGACGCGGAAACTTTTGGCAGTTTTCCATGTTTGTGATATTTATGTCCGTTCGTTCAGTAATTTTTCTTATTGTACTTTTGAATATAAGTAATAATATGCGATATGTTCAAAGTTATAGAATACTGTGAATTACCCGGCCATGGAAAAATCAGGCCACTAAAGTTTCAGGGCTATCTCAGCAACCAATGGACCGGTTGAGACATCCAATCGATGCCTTGAACTCTCCTCTTTCAAATGAGTTGTTTGGTTCATCATTTGCTGAAACAGCACAAGTTCAAGGCCGGGTTTACCCCAAAGTACCCATTTATAAATCGCTTTATTTGATCTTGCTTGATGCCGCATTTTGTGTCAATAGCCGTTGCTCCTCTTGATAGGGCATGTATGTAATGTAGGTTATGCAATTTTTATTTTGTACGTACAGTAACAAGGTGGTGCTCCGCAAGGTTTTTGGTGACAGGAAGCGCTTTTGCTTTTTTTGTGCATGTTCTGCTGCCGCGGAGGTACCAGGCTATACCTGTCGTCGTTTTCTATCTCCGAGTTGTCTCCATCTCAAGGCTCCCATATGTATCAAGCTGCTCACATCTTTGTTAGCTGACTTAGCTTCTGGGCTATTATTACTTTTTATGGCCGTGCTACCATTATTTTCTCACTGTAATTGACCAAAATTACTTGCTTTAGAGATAACAAACAAATCCCTAAAACAATCCGAACAATCAGTTGGTAGGTACTGGTACTACTTGTCTTATACTTATTTGTTATGCTGGTGCCGGCATAGGTCAAGCCAAACTACCGCTTTAGTGCCACAAACGATTCGCGTGGATTAGTAAACGCGAAACCACGGTTATCCGTGGATTGTGCGATGTTGACAGTTGTGCTACCCTTCAGCTTTACGTACTGACTGAGGTATGCGACAGTGTCAACAATGACAACAGAACTATGATTGCACTGCACTGCATTCCATCTATTGCGTCGTATAGGCTACGCAGCTTTGCTTTATTATCTGTCCTTGCGTAATCTGCCCTCAACCTGCAGTGTGCACTGGGTGAAGTGTGCAGCACTGGTGGGCAAGTAAAAATTTCGGGTACTCGTACTCGAGTACTTGGCAGTTTTTCGCCCGAGTAAATTTACTATTACTCACCCGGTCCTACTTTACCCACCCAGTTTTACTCAGTACTCACAGATTGAGCGAGTAAATTTACCCCCCCCACCCCCCCCCGCCCCGACCCCCCCCCCCCCCGGGACCCCACCCCCCACATCAAGAGCCAACCGACGCGGAAACTTTTGGCAGTTTTCCATGTTTGTGATATTTATGTCCGTTCGTTCAGTAATTTTTCTTATTGTACTTTTGAATATAAGAACAATACATGTGATATGTTCAAAGTTATAGAATACTGTGAATTACCCGGCCATGGAAAAATCAGGCCACTAAAGTTTCAGGGCTATCTCAGCAACCAATGGACCGGTTGAGACATCCAATCGATGCCTTGAACTCTCCTCTTTCAAATGAGTTGTTTGGTTCATCATTTGCTGAAACAGCACAAGTTCAAGGCCGGGTTTACCCCAAAGTACCCATTTATAAATCGCTTTATTTGATCTTGCTTGATGCCGCATTTTGTGTCAATAGCCGTTGCTCCTCTTGATAGGGCATGTATGTAATGTAGGTTATGCAATTTTTATTTTGTACGTACAGTAACAAGGTGGTGCTCCGCAAGGTTTTTGGTGACAGGAAGCACTTTTGCTTTTTTTGTGCATGTTCTGCTGTCGCGGAGGTACCAGGCTATACCTGTCGTCGTTTTCTATCTCCGAGTTGTCTCCATCTCAAGGCTCCCATATGTATCAAGCTGCTCACATCTTTGTTAGCTGACTTAGCTTCTGGGCTATTATTACTTTTTATGGCCTGCTACCATTATTTTCTCACTGTAATTCACCAAAATTACTTGCTTTAAGAGATAAACAAACAAATCCCTAAAACAATCCGAACAATCAGTTGGTAGGTACTGGTACTACTTGTCTTATACTTATTTGTTATGCTGGTGCCGGCATAGTCAAGCCAAACTACCGCTTTAGTGCCACAAACGATTCGCGTGGATTAGTAAACGCGAAACCACGGTTATCCGTGGATTGTGCGATGTTGACAGTTGTGCTACCCTTCAGCTTTACGTACTGACTGAGGTATGCGACAGTGTCAACAATGACAACAGAACTATGATTGCACTGCACTGCATTCCATCTATTGCGTCGTATAGGCTACGCAGCTTTGCTTTATTATCTGTCCTTGCGTAATCTGCCCTCAACCTGCAGTGTGCACTGGGTGAAGTGTGCAGCACTGGTGGGCAAGTAAAAATTTCGGGTACTCGTACTCGAGTACTTGGCAGTTTTTCGCCCGAGTAAATTTACTTATTACTCACCCGGTCCTACTTTACCCACCCAGTTTTACTCAGTACTCACAGATTGAGCGAGTAAATTTACCCAGTTTTAAAATTTTACTCGAGTAAAGTTTTTCGCATTTTTGGGACTAACTTTGGCATTTTTGGCATTATTCAGCCAGTTTTACTATAGTAAGTTACAATTATGTGATCAGGGTATCTGTGTTTGCACAAATTTTCTTACTGTAATTCGCATGTAACACAACAAAACACGCAACAAGACGAACAACGCAAAAGAAAGAAGTTGTTGCAAGCTAATTTTGCCGCGGAAATCTCCTCCAATGAAGAGAAAAATTGGAAAACGACTGCTATTTTTTACTCGAGTACTCGGGAAATTTTGGGCAGCTTTACTCGAGTAAGGCCCCAGGCGAGTAAAGTTTACTCGTTTTTACTCAGGTATCAAAACTGCCGAGTAAATTTACTCGATTTTACTCGGTTTGGCTGTGAGCCGGGTGCCCACCAGTGGTGTGCAGTCCTCCGCTGTGGGTCAGCTATGCATACGCCCGTGTACGCACTGTACTATGCCCAACCCGACTGACTTTGGTGCACAATTCAATAGCGTTGGTATGCGATGCGATGCTTATACGTCCGTACATATGCAAAGTTTATAGGCTACACCGTACCCTAGCTTAGCTAGTAGCTAGCTAGCACTGGCTAATATTTGATTTTGACAAACCGCAGCTACTTCGGGTCGGCCACACGAAAACTATACTTGCTCCCCTCCAAGTGACTTCTTCGTTTCTCTTCTTTTGTCTAGCCGTCTGCTATGCGTTTTCAAAGTAATAAGAGAGTCCAAAAACTGTCGCGCAATCCGTGGTTGTCCGTGGCTTTCGGAGACATAAACCAATGTGACGCGTATGTTACGCGACAAGGACCAACCGGAGTCTTTCCAGCAAGCAGTGGTGGGGCTACAAGTGTCTGCAATTTAGCCAGGGAAAACCGGAAGCTTTGACTGAAACTGGTAGCCGAGGAACAGCGCGGGGGGGGGGGGGGGAACTGGGGTATGCCTGCATACAAAGTTGGGGCGGGATTTCATTTCGCCCCAATCCACGTCCGTTTTCGCTGCAACTGCATTTGCATACCATACCGTAGCTAGGAGCGGCATTTTTCCACTAAATTCGATCAAAAGCAATAATTTTGTACGTATGTACGAAATACGCACAGTGTTCGTACAGTACAGTAGCTGCAAAGAATATAGCACTGCTTCATATCTTCCTTCCGTCCCAAAATTTTTGCGACATATACCCCTGGGACAGAACAACGCTCGCTTTTTCAATGTTTCGATTTTGATGTGAACTGGGTTCCTATTGAACGTCCCCTTTGAGTAGAGTCTACTCTGGTATGCAGTAACGTTGAGATTTTTTGCGGGTCAGTATTTCGCTTGCGCTGGCTACATGTGTGTTGCTTGCAAGAAATTCGGGGCTACGGGCGACCTTCGAATCTGTTTCTCGGCGCGGGCTTTTATTTTGACTGTTTGTTTTTCGCATTTTCGAAAACTTCGCCGCGCGTTTTTTTTCCACCACGACACCGGAACAACCGTGTCAAAGTTTTCTCGTGAGCTGCATTTTTATAGTGCGATGCAATCTTTGCACCTTGGCGCAGATATTTCAGCGTGATAGATTGGTTGTATTCCTATATTATGTGTGCACTCTTCTGTTTGTTTCTTGAGCAGAAAATGTGCGCTAGATTTGGGATTTTCCGAAAATCTCGATGACTTTGTTTGATTTTGGCTTGTGTGAACCGCATTTTTCATTCCATATATTCTCTTGATCCTTGCTGATTCAAATCTCTTGAAGGAAAGTTCCTTTCAACTTTTCCTGTTCCCTCTTGTTGCGTGGGATAAAATAATCTCAACCTTTCAAGAACAGAACGCTATTGACTGTCTATTCTTTGCTTGCATTTGGCCAATTTCATGCAGCCAAGCGTAATGTACCTAAAATCTAAAAAAATGATTGTTGTCGTTTTGAATAAATTTAGCTCACCCATTGAGCTATGTTATGTAGCTCACCTCTACTTTCTACTGTGGTGTTCAAAATACAAACGTATGCTAATTTTGATCTCAGGTTCAGAGCACTGATCAGGGATACGCCACAGGATATTATAGTACGGCTGCAAAATGCCACCTGTTGTTCGTTCGTACGCGTTGTTCAATATTTTGATGCGTCTCGGTTCGGCATTCTCGGCGGAGCATTTGCACGAAGGAAGGAAGGAAGGAGCGTTTTGCGTCTTCTGACATTTTCTACTCACCCCCGCCGCCTTCGCAAATAGTATCGCAATATTACCTCCGAGTGTTCTATTGTTGTCTCGGCCTCGGGAAAATTTTTATCAGTTCGAGCCGAAACTTGAAACAGAAAATGAGCAGAAACTTGAATTTCGCGCCTTTTGAGCCTGCTGGCTGCTATATAATAATCGATTGGTTATTTATGTCTGGTAAGTAAAATAAGGTGTCTGGTGACTCATACAGAAAAATTATGCTCCTGGACTTGGATCTCTTTTGTTTATTTGCATTCGGCCTTTTCGCTGAAGAATAATAAATAAATGTACGAGTGGCTTGGCGGGATTGAATGGGATTAGTCATCGTTCACTTCAGGAGCTAAGCATATATCGGTCAAAAAATAGCTGCGGCAATTGGACTTGCTACAGCTTTTTTGGTGTAGTGCCTTTGCATTTGATTTATTGCAAGCAGTTCATTATTTTTTCGTTGTCTGGGTCTGGATTTGCAGCTTTTCTCTTCAAAAAAATCATCTGGTGGACGGACAGTGGCATCCTTGATTTTTTGCCACCCCCGCCGCTATTTGTCTTCAAAAATTTCTCTTCCACCTCCGTGTGTTGTATGCACGCCGCACACTATGAGGGTAGGCTACTCAATGCGCTATCCGAAATCCGCTGAGAATTCGATAATAACTGACCCCAGATCAGTCGGCACGTCCATTTTGCACCTGCATAACACTACGCGCATTCCGAAGGGACGTTTGCTATGCGCATGTACGTGTTGTATTGCGAGCCCAGCCCAGTGAGACAGACATGTCAAAGTCACACAAGTTGTCAAGTGCAGCCGAGGTGATGCTGGGGTCACATCACATGTTATTATGTACGCTTTTGCCTGGCCATGGATTGAATGGATTTTTGTCGTTTATTTATTTCCCGATGGTCAGGTTTACTACTACATAGGTTGAAGTTGATGTGTTTACGTTTAGCCAAATTTGCATTTTAGACTTTAGTCTCTTGTGTCCTGTGGCACCAAATTTTGAAAATTTGAATGGGCACCTAGAGCCGAGCCAGTCACATTTTCTATTTTCCTGGCTCGAAAATGGAAGTAGGCCTATCACTTTGGAGTTCAGAAAACAAGGGCTAGTCCAAACATGAACAAACTATTTTCCTGTGCGTATATATTTTGCTGCATTTTCTGCATATTTTTTGTATTTTTATTTACCTTGCGGCGATTTGTTTGTAGACAAAGTGATAAATGCAGCTGTGTGTGCGTGCGTGCGTGCGTGCGTGCGTGCGTGCGTGCGTGTGTGTGTGTGTGATGCAATAAACTCGCTCAGTTTTGCAGCTACAGCGTTCACCAATGGCTCATTCGAAAGCTTATAAGCCCAAGGGCGCCAGGAAGGCCTTCGATTTTTGATCTGATCAGCCGATCGCCAATAATCGATCGATAATCGATATTTGAGTACTAAAAGCGCGCAGATTCACTCATAACTCACTCAATTTTGCACCTACATCATCCATTCAGGGCTCTTTCAAGCGCGTATGGCCCCGAGAACGCCAGAAAGGCCTGCGATTTTTGATCTGATCAGCCGATCATCAATAATCGGATCGATAATCGATATTTTAGTACTAAATGCTGCAGAAACCAAACGACGCAGGTTTTCAAGCCAGCGTTTGCAAATGGTCACGCCCGAAAGTGCACACGAGACTAAAACGCGAGATGCGCTAATGGGTTGCCAGATCTGCAAAAGGGTTGCCAGATTGCTAGATGCGCAAAAGGGTTGCCAGACCTGCAAAGGGTTGCCAGATTGCTAAATGCGCAAAAGGGTTGCCAGATTGCTAAATGCGCAAAAGGGTTGCCAGACCTGCAAAAGGGGTGTCAGATCTATGTGGGAGAAGCGTTGCCAGATCTGCCATAGGGTTGCCAACTCTGCGATAGGGTTGCCAGATATACTACTTTTTGCCAACTGCCCAAAATGGTTGCCAGATGAATAATATGTTGACAGATCACGATCTACAACAGGGTTGCCAGATCTGCAAAAGGGTTGCCAGATTTTGCAAAAGGGTTGCCAGATCTGCAAAAGGATTTTACTGCGAAGCTGTAACGGGCTACTGGTTTCATTCAAATTTCTTTTGCCGAAACGAAAACGTCGAACGTGCGTTGTGAACGGAGCATTTGCATGAGAGTAGCCGAGCGTAGCGGCGAGTAGGGAAAGGCGGGGGCGTGTATAGTTTCTGTATCAGTCAGTCATGCGCGCAACTGACCAACCTTGACCTGCCTGCCTTCTTCTGTCTTTCTGCGCCTGCAACGCATACGCAGAACGCAGAAAGAGTTTAGTTGCTGCTCTTCTTGCTACTGTGCTACGTATGCTCGGAAGTCAGAACAGAAAGAGTCGCAATATCTCTCTCGCACTTCCAATCTTGCCTGCCTATTGCAAATAATCTTGCGTGCGTGCGTGCTCGCGTTCATTACATATATGTGTGTACATACGTAGGCTACATTCCTGCCACAGCGCGTTTGTTTGCCTTTGTGCGTTGATATGAAATTGTGTGTTTGTTTTGTTGTTTTGTGAGCAGTTTATTGTGGCTTTCGACTGCCTGTTTCTGTTGTATTTTATAGGTGCAATGTGGGCAACAAACAACGAATCCCAAACTTGCTTTGCTGCTCTTTTCTTCACTCCTGCATTGCCGTCATTCATTCCATGAAAAGCTGAGAAGAATTCCTCCAAGTTCTCCTTCTTTCGTCATTTCACTTTTCTTCTGTTGAGACTGCTCAAAAGCAAACGGATCCCATCCATCAAAACGTTGTGAAACCTCACCTTTACGAGTTGACCTACTGACCAAGGAGCACAGCTAAGGATTCAATCCATAATTGTAGTGAAACCTCAACTTCACGAGTTGACCAACAAACAGAGCTATGCAGAACGGACACGGGCGCTATAACAGTGAGGATTTGACAGAGGAAGACTATCGCGATCCGACGCTCTACTTCGAAAGGGGAAGAATAAAGCAGTTGCAGGATGAACGCATTGTGATACAGAAGAAGACGTTCACCAAATGGTGCAACTCCTTCCTCACCAGGGTAAAAGCGAGAATAGATTTTGTGACGACAGGTTACTTACTGTGGGGTAATTTCGGTCGTGTATTGTAATCTCGGCGCTATGCCTAGCTCGTGTCCCCTTTACTACTGAGCTGGGTTCAGTGCAGTGCAGTGCGACGGTAGTACGGGGTAATTTGGGTGGTGGTAAGTTCGTACCACACCTTCGAGTTTCCGTCGTGAGACGAGGGAAATTTGGTAAGCCTTTTTGCTAAACGAAGATAAAGCAGGAGCCCGAATTACCCCACACTACCCTACCCGTTGCTGCAGCTCATGGAATATGGGGTGTCCGAAAATACCCTACAACACTGTACTGTACACACATTGCTTCTATGCCAACTGAAGTAGATAGATGCTGAATGTGTGGATTCTTTTTTAGGCGCGTATGGAGATAGGCGATTTGTTCACGGACGTATGCGATGGCGTCGTATTGATGAAGCTACTGGAGATCATTTCTGGCGAAAAATTGGGCAAACCCAATCGAGGTATTTGCTTTGATCAGTCGAATGTGGGTTTAACACGTACCGCGACCTGGCGTCATTGATGGCAACAAATTGTTGTCCGTTTATATCATAGATGGGCAGACTGTTGGAGCTCGGTGTCCTAGGGTTGGGGTGAGGTACGATGTGGTACGATATGGCCGGCGCGCCTTGGGCGAGCCAAACCAGGGGTCTGGGGGCGGGTAGCCCCCAGCTGGGGGTCCAGGGGGCAAAGCCCCCTGGTCCCGCCGAAGGCAAAAATTGTTTTACAGGTACCTTTATAACCTCTATTTAAAGTGGTCTCTGAAATTTGGTACACTAAGAACTGTTTTATAATACATGATAACATTCAAACAACATCAATGCTCCAAGCAACATGATCATGCATGATATGGATCATCCTATTCCAAGCAGTGTTCTAAACAAAAAAAGGAAAGATGAGATGAGGTAAGTATTCCTATCCTGATTCCTGGAAGAGTATGGTGGACATGGTGCATGACCTGGCTACAGCAGAATCCAAGGTGCACAAATATTCACATATTCCAGATGCACAAATATTTTTTGCATGATTATATGAGGTCAAAGAGATTGTCATAGTTCTAGCAATGAACTTGCTTGCTCAGTGTCTTCATCATATCCTCACAAAGAGAATTGGTGGCGAGTAACTGTTTAGCACATTTACTCTCAATGGTTTCTTTCTCTTCTTCATGATCGATCAGCATGATGTCTTCCATATCGTCTTGCTAAATTCTGGATGATAAAGGTGCAAATGATGCACCATACAGTACGATTGTTCTTTGGTGTTGCTTCTTTTTCTTTCACTTTGGGTTGTTGTGTTTGCCATCATCACTGTGCTCACTCATACACATTTGACCGGTTAAAGCATAACAGGCACACAGGAGATCCTGCTGGGGTAAGAAGATCACTGGAATCGTTGGAAGCAATGAATGCTACTGCAGGGTCTGTTGTACCAAGAAAAACAACATTTGGAAGAAGCTGTCTCTTTTGAATGCTGCGAATAGAGTCTAGAGAGTGATGCTATGCTAGATACTCATTGTTTCATTAGAAGGTGAATGAAAACTTTCTTTTTCCTTTATTTGCGCATTCCGTTCCATCTCACACATGGTTCCCATTCAGAGAGAGGAATCGCCTGCACCACTGCACACCCAAAGTTCTTGCTCTCCTTTTGTTGCACGTGCCCAAAATTTTTTTCTCTTCTGTGCACACCTACAAAAAAATTTTCTTCCCCCTATGGACTACCCCAAAAAATTTTACGATGTGCTCGGTTAGCAGGCTATATTTATTTAGGTTCTTTTTCCTCCCCTCCTGTTTATATGGGTGTTGTCAGTTTTGTTGACGAACGGACAACAAACCGAAAACACCCATAAAAACGGACAACAGCTGAACTTGTTGCCAACAATGACGCCTGGTCGCGGTATGTGTTAATTGGGCATGGGACATACATGGGAGACTTCCTGTTTTACGCAACGTACAGAAAGTGTAATATTGTGTACCACTGCAAATGGTACCGTATTTTTGGGTGTATATCCCCCCTGAGTATATCCCCCAGTGTATAACCCCCCATTGGCAAAACATAAATTTTGTCCTATGTATATCCCCCCTGGTGTATAACCCCCCATGTACTGGAAGGTACCTAACCTATCTATGTAAGCTGGTCATAAGCTAGCTGTAGCTACTCCTACAACATGCTACCATGCCTATAAGCTTAGCTGAGCATGTCTAGAATAACCCTGTTTTGACCGCGATTATGCCCTAAAACATGTACTTTTGACCTCAAAAACATGCCTCTACACACCTCTCAAAAACATAAATTTTGTCCCATGTATATCCCCCCCCCCCCCCCCCCCCCCCCAGTGTATATCCCCCCCCCCCCCCCCCCAGTGTATAACCCCCCATCAGACCTCTCGATTTTTGTATAGCCCCACCCAAAAATACGGTATACAAACCAAAGTACTTTGTTATCCAGCTGTTATCTGTACACTCTGCTTCTTCTGTTTCCAGGTCGCATGCGCGTTCACAAGATCGAAAATCTGAATCGAGTGCTCGATTTTCTGAAACGGAAGCGAATTCAACTGGAGAATATCGGAGCGGAAGACATCCTGGACAAGAACGCCCGACTTATTCTAGGCCTCATATGGACCATCATTCTACGGTTCCAGATTGAAGAAATTGAGATAGAAGTGGTACGTACAGAATTTCATACTCTCAAACTTTACCCCTGGGGTAAACTCGGCCACCTATCCTCCTTTGAACTTTGTTGCTTTATCAAATGATGAACCAAATAACTCGTTTGAAAGAGGAGAGTTCAAGGAATCGATTGGTATCATATTTGTCGTAATCGATCCATTGGTCGCTGAGATATGGAGCCCTGAAACATAGGTGGCCGGATTTTCCAATGGCCGGGTTTACCCCAAGGTACCCTACACCTCCTATTCTACGTCGTACGAACTAAGCCGGAATATTCAACAGTCCGAATCTGTCCCACATTACCCTGCGTACGTACAACATTGCGCGTGTCTCCTACCGGAAGTTTTCGTTTTGCTGTACCACAGTACATTTGTGGACCTCTGCGTAATCTGGAGCTACATGTACAAAGTATGTCGCTTGCGTAGACAGTTGCTAAATGGGTGGACCTCTCGTTTCGCAACTACGTAACGCGTGCGCCGTACTTTCTACAGTGCGTGGACCGCTGTGTAGGTCCAGCATTACGTAGAGGTCTACAAATGCACTGTGGTCCAGCAAAACGAACTGCTCCTGGCTATACGTTCACAGCTTACTTTTATGCACACTACTCAGACATCGGCACGGTATTGGGGGTGGGGGTGTGTAATTTTGGGGATCTCCATAGTGAGGCTGTGAGCTTTGGGTGGGGGTATGTAGTTTTTTCATTATATGGGAGTGGGGTTATATGTGAGGGGGTGGGTGGGTGGGGGTGTGCTGAACATACCCCCAGCTGACCCCAGGCCGACGTCTGTACTGTACTGTACTGTATGTACAGGACGAGGAGGAGTTGACTGGGGAGCGCAAGCGGGCGAAGGACGCGCTGCTGCTGTGGTGCCAGCGACGGACGGCCGGGTACCCCGGGGTGAAGGTGGAGAACTTCAGCGGGAGCTGGCGCAGCGGCCTGGCCTTCAACGCGCTCATCCACGCGCACCGACCCGACCTGATCAGCTTCCAGACGCTCAACCCCGCCGCACACATCGACAACCTCAACAACGCATTCGACGCCGCCGAGAGGAAACTCGGCATCCCCCGACTGCTGGACGCCGAAGGTAATATGTGTGGTTGAAAGAAATAAGGGCTGGAATAGAAAAGTGCCAAAAAAAGATTATACTTGAGTGATTGATGAGCAGGTGGTAGTTACGGTACCGCCTGCTAAAGTCATGTACTCCTAAAGCGCGCGCTCTAGGAGTACGTGCTCAAAAGTATAATCTATTTTGGCACTTTCCTACGCCGGCCCTTATTTTCAACCACACCTATTCTCCTTGTGACCTCCACCTTTTTAGCGCGCTTCAAAACCAGACCAATGGAATTCAGTACCGTATTTACCGGTGCATAGCCCCATGGGGGTATGCAAAAATTGAGAGGTCCCATATGGGGGTATGCATAGGGGGGGGGGTTATGCATTGGGGGGGGTTATGCATGGGGCATTTTTTATGTTTTTGAGAGGTGCGCAGAGGCATATTTTTTAGGTCAAAAGCACGTGTTTTAGGGCATAATTGAGGTCAAAACACGGTTATTCTAGTACAATACACCCCCAAGCAGGCCTATAGGCATCTTAGCTTGGTGTGGGAGTGGCTATGGGTACTATATGACCAGCTTACATAGGTAGGTTCAGGTACTGTACAGTACATATGGGGGTATGCATAGGGGGGGGTTATGCATTGGGCATTTTTTATGTTTTGCCAATATGGGGGTATGCATTGGGGGGGGTTATGCATTGGGGGGGTTATCTACCGGTAAATACGGTATTGCGCTGAAAAGGTGAAATCACAGGTTTAGGCTATTGACCGTTTGCGCTAAGAAATAGGCGAAGAGGTGGGATGCGGATGGGACGATTGATCGTTCACAAAGTGCGCTACACACGTGCTGCGAGTTTGAACTTCGAGTTTTGTTTTTACGTTTTTGAACTCAACTCAACTGCTCGCAAGCCCGAAACTTTTCTCACGTGTTCACATGTGCTAAGTTTCAAACTTCACTATGCTTCATCGCATATTTACTTACAGTGAAATTCACCCGGAATTTTCTTCGCTGCTAACGTGTGTAGCGCACTACTGATGAACAGGAAGGAAGTCTAGTATTATTGCCGCGTGTTAATGTTGCTTGTAGATATTGATGTGGCTCGACCCGATGAGAAGTCAGTGATCACTTATGTCTCCATGTACTACCACTATTTCGCCAAACAGAAGTCGGAGCTGACCGGAGCTAAACGAATCGCAAAGGTAATTGCTTTGGTTAGGTTTCTCCGGCTAATTTAGCCACCTCTTCCTGGCCAGACTGTTCCTAATTTAGTTCTATTTGTATAGATAATCGGTCAGCTGATGTCGGCCGATCAGGTGGTGGAGGACTACGAAGTGCTGAGCAGCGATCTGCTCACGTGGATTCAGCAGAAGATTAGCGAGCTCAAGGACCGACAGTTCCCCAACGGACTCAAGGGAGTGCAGGAGGAAATGCTCAAGTTCAAGCAGTATCGCACCGTGGAGAAACCGCCCAAGTGAGAGAGAGAGAGTGATGGCTCATTCACAGTTGGAAGTACAGGGTACTGTGGGGTAAACCCAGACGCCAAAGCTCCTTCGAACTTGCCGCTTCAGCAAATGATGTACACGGTAGCTCATTCGAAAGAGGAGAGTTCAAGGAATCGATTGGTATAAGATTTATCTCAATCGGTGCATTGGTTGCCGAGATTGCTTAGTGGCCAAAGTGGCCGGGTTTACCCAACAGTACCGTGTACGCTGTACGTTTCAAATGAAAACTTGCTAAACTTGCTGAATGCCCAGTTGGAACATGGTGCGTGATGTTGTTTTTTCTAGATACAAGGAGAAGGGTGAGTTGGAGGCGTTGTTTTTCACGGTGCAAACGCGCAGAAAGGCCTTGGGCCAGAAGGTCTACGCGCCACCCGAGGGCCTACTGCTGCAGAACATAGAAACCGCCTGGGACCATTTGGATAGAGCAGAACACGCCAGACAAGTGGCACTGAGCGAAGAATTACTCAGGTAATTTGGATTGGTGCAACGAAATGTAAGGGAGGTGGTGAGGTGGTTATATTTGGGTGCCTTCAGGGATGATTTGAGCCAGGGAAGGGGGAGGGGAGGGTAATTTGGAATTTCAATTTGGGCCAGGGAATAGAGAGTCAACAGGTTATAGTAGGTAACTTTGGCCAAGAAGTAATTTGGGCTTGGTGAATTGGTTTGCTTGAAATAAGGAGAAGTTGTCGAATAAGTGCATCACTTGAGTAACTTTTTGCAACGTACGAAACGATACTTTTGCTGACGTGCCGGCAGAGGTGTCGGCAACAATTTACACTTACAGATGACGGCAAAAATGACACCTGCACTTCACGCCGCATTATTTCAACCACACCACATGACACCTATTTCTATGAAAATGTATATATAATTTTAGGCAAGAACGCTTGGAGCAGTTGGCGCGCAAATTCGAGCGGAAGGCGAAACTGCGCGAATCCTGGCTGAGGGAGATGGGCGCCGTACTGCAGGACTTCGACTTCGGCAAATCCGCCGCTCAGGTGGAGGCGAATGTGAAGAAACACGAAGCCATCTCCGCCGATATTCTGCCTAGAGTAAGACCAAGAATTAGGGTACTGTGGGGGTAAACCCGGACACCTAGTATATCTCAGCCAACCATACGACCGATTGAGACAAGGACCCTGATCCTACCAATCGATTCCTAGAACTCTCCTCTTCCAAATGAGCTACCATGTTCCTCATTTGCTGAAGCGGCAAGTTCAGAAAAAGCATAGGTGTCCGGGTTTACCCCGTGTCCTGGTTTACCCCATAGTACCCTATATCATTCTATTTAGGTTGAATAATAACAGAATTGTATATTTTTGGTAAGATTGAAAAGTGGGAGTGGTCCAGGATTTCAGACGGTTTATGGCTCATTCACATTGGAGGCATGCACTGCGCGTACATACGTTCGGCGTGTCCGTTACTCAATGCGCAATAACATGGATAGCCATGGATGCGTCGAGCGCATTTTCTTCCAACGTGAATGACCCATTCTGGGCTTGGAATTGTAGTATGCCCGGTTCACAATGGAACCGGTTGATAATAACGGACGACTGGCGTTCATTGTCAATTGTCAGTCGTTTTACTATGAACGTCTCATGGGGTGTGGCTTAGGCTTAGGCTTAGGCTTAGGCTTAGGCTTAGGCTTAGGCTTAGGCTTAGGCTTAGGCTTAGGCTTAGGCTTAGGCTTAGGCTTAGGCTTAGGCTTAGGCTTAGGCTTAGGCTTAGGCTTAGGCTTAGGCTTAGGGAACCGCTCTATGCTTGCTTGTAGCTGGAAGATCGTTGGCTGAAACATCAATATTGTGAGTTTGCACTATCACTACTGCAATCGCAGTTATTTCAGGAGAATCGCTTTCGAAACCTGACGTCGATGGCTGGCGAGTTGGCGAAAGAGCGATACCACGACGCCGACCGTGTGCGAGGCAGGGAAAAAGAGATACTGGAGAAGTGGAACGCGTTACTGCAAGCGTTGGAGAAGAGACGAAGGGCACTGATGAGCTTGAATGATTTGATGACCATGCTACGGGATATCGACACACTGAGTACCGAATTTCAACAATTGGAGGTGAGTTGTGTGCATACGTAAATGTGTGTGTACATAGGAAAGGGCCAATTGGGGCTTGACCGCTAATGTTTCAAAGACAGCATTTGTGTTTGACGGGAGGTGATAAGTGCATTGCGAAGGTGCTACTGTTCCAATCCAATTAGAGGTGAGAAATAATACATAATATGTATGTGTATATGGAAGGGAGAGTTGGGTGTAGACGGCTAATGTTTCAAAGAGAGCATTTGTGTTTGACGGGAGGTGATAAGTGCATTGCGAAGATGCTGCTGCTCCAATCCAATTCATTTATTGAACCGTGCATTCATACTACGCAGAGTCGGTGTGGAAGGGAGAATTGGGCTATACGGTTAATGTTTCAAAGGCAGCATTTGTGTTTTACAAGAGGTGATAAGTGCATTGCGAAGTGGTGATTGACTATTTCCAATTCATAATAGAACCAACAACGGTTGACAGCCGTGCATGCATACGACAGTTTCGTAGTATGGAGCCATAGCCATCTTTCACTGTTGACCGTCCATCGCTCCTTCACATGACTTCTTGCCTGACCTGGAAGGGATGGCTGATTCACCTTGGCTATGTAGAACTATGTACTGTTGAGTTGAGTTGAGTTGTTGACGTGAGGCGGTCGTGTCTCTCTTTCTCTGCGCTCTGTGCGCATGCAACTGTGCAAAAGTTTTATCTGCTACCGAGACGAAACATCTCTGAATGAAGAACAAGGACGACTATAGTGTGGTCGCCAAGCTACAACTATACCAAGTTTGGAGTTCAAGATGGACTGATTCGCTTTCTGGCATGTAACATTCAGCTTTTCCGGCTCAATCATAATCACAAGGACTTTGCAATGGCTCTTTTATCACTCATCCAAGGTTTTCCTGCTTCAAACTGGTGTTGTCGTTTCCATCACTACTGCCCAACAGAAATAGCTGTATTATGAAGCCACGTCGAATTTCGTTTCAACTCGCTCAAAGTTTGTACGTGCTGTCGATCATGGTACCGGACTTGTACTTCGATGCTATTATCGATTGGCACATTTCTTAGGTAGGTATAGGGTCAGGCCCAAGAATAACCCTTCGTGTCTCGTAGTACGTAGTTTGTACAGGGTGATTTTTTTCTCCTTTACGATTTTGACTGCCAATTTCAACAGGTTATCCTGCACCGATTTCGCTCAAATTTTGCCCACATGTTCCCGAGCGTTTACCATTTACTTGGTAAAAATTTCGAGTTAAAATACTGCACTGGTAGTGAGAAATACAGCAGAGAAAATGAGATCACAATTTTCAACATTCTTTCCATAATGTTTGACTACTGCGACAATTCTTCCATCAAAATTTTGGAAAACGTGGCAAATGGCAATACTGCTGTATTTTTCCGAATTGTAAACGACATTGGATTGTCTTTGTAGACCTTTTTCCTTCTCTACACCCCCAGAAAGAATTTGAGAGCCATCAAATCAGTGATTATGGCTCATCAGCTGAGGATGCAGCACTGATGAGGCGCGAGCAGCACTGATGAGAAATGAGACCATCTCCAAGCAATGCCACTAACCCTGTCAACGTTTTTTGGCTGATTATGGCTTAGGTTTCATCTTGCTGAAGCTATGTTGCTCTCAGGAACAAGCCTTTGCTAAAAGGCCTGAGGGTATATTGAGGGGGTGGCAGAAGTAGTACTAAAGAGGAGAAGCAGTGATATTGTGATAGTTTATTATGTTCCTAAAATTTGACATTATTATTATTGATTGGTAGTATTTAAAATTCTGTTGATACTGATGCTTTCAATCGAAAGAGAAGCCCCGGGGGTAGTGCTCCTGCTAAAAGGCCTGAGGGTATATTGAGGGGGTGGCAGAAGTAGTACTAAAGAGGAGAAGCAGTGATATTGGTTGACATATTGACAAAAATTTCAAAAACCACCTATATCTGACACCCAACCAATCAGCTGCACCCCTTCTCATTTCCCACCACACCAGCAAGCAGACTTTCTAAACTTTATGCTTTCATTGGTATTACTTTAGAAAAGCACCACCTTTCATTTTCTTGCTTTCAAATTATCCCCATTCTGCTAAATGTTCAGCAAACTCCACTAACAAATCACTGATATCTGACAGCCAACCAATCAGGTTTCATTCAAATTCTAAAAAAGATATGAATAAACCACCGATATTTGACAACCAACCAATAGCAGCACCTCCTCCTCATTCCAATCACACCACCAACCGTACTATCCAGCTCATTACTCAAATACCCACTGCATAAAATATAGACGTAGCTAGGTCACTCACTACCTTACTACCCATGGTGTAAAATAGACGCAGCCAGTTCACTGCCCAACTTACTATTCATTCAACTAATCTCTGCGTAATATAGACGCAGCCAGTACAGTACCCAACTCACTATTCAACTACCCATGGCGTAATATAGACGCAGCCAGTTCACTGGCCAACTAACTATTCAACTAACCACTGCGTAATATAGACGCAGCCAGTTCGTTTCCCAACTCACATGACGTCATTTTACGTCATCCTCCCGTCGCTCACTCTTATGTACTGAAATAATTACAAAAATTATGTTTCTCATAATTTCCGCCAGGGCAGCGCTACGATCGATCACGAGAATTTCAGCCAATCACCAACACGCGCGTTCTTTTCGTCCAACCAATCAGCACTCTTCATATCAACTCCCGCCCTCCACTGCTCCCCTCGCTCAACGCACGCAGCACTTCAAACGCGGGACAGCGCCAACTTGCTGAAACAACACGTACGTAATTATCGATTACCTCCACCATTACATTTCGCCGCCTCCTATACTCGCACGTTGGCCCGAAGTCATCTGATTATATGCCCCGATGGCGCTGAGGCGCCCCGGGGCAAAAAGCCGTTGGGCTCCAAAAAGAGTCTTTCAATCCATTAGCAGTAAGAATTGGGTCGAAAATGCTCGAAATTGCAATTTTGAAAGTAAGGGGATAATTCTCATTACCTGTACAGTATTTTAACTCGAAATTTTTACCAAGTAAATGGTAAACGCTCGGGAATATGTGGGTAAAATTTGAGCGAAATCGGTGCAGGGTAACTTGTTGAAATTGGCAATCAAAATCGTAAAGGAGAAAAAAATCACCCTGTACTTACCGTGCTACTTTCTGATGCGTGTACAGTTGGTTTCGGCTTGGTCCTAGGGCTATCCGAATAAAGTGCGATGCGATGCGACTGTTATAAATACAGAAGTTGCATTATTAGTCCAGTCCTAGGAGGCTATGCCTACGTACGTGCAGTACATGCGGGTGCAAAGTTCGTAGCAGCAGCTCTTCTATGCTCTGGGAAACTGGATGGGTGAACTCTTAACCAGCTCCGTAATGTTCTGACCCGCAGGGCCCGCTGGTCACCCGGAACCGAATAGAAGCGCCGGCAGAAAAGGAGAAAGTTATTGATCCGACCAATGACTGTGGGTGACCCGAGAGTCACCCACGGGTGACCGAGGGTGACCCGTGGGCCCTGCGGGTCAGAGCATTACGGAGCTGGTTAACTTTGATGTTTCGTGGGTACTCCTATTTGAATCTTTTGTTTGTTGCAGCCGTCGGTGAAGTCTCGGGACCTGGGGAAGCACATCGTGGGGGGGGGGGGGGGGGGGGGGGGGTGGAAGCTGGGTGAACTCGTAGCTTTGATGTTTCGTGTGTGTTGCTAAGTCGCGGGATCTGGTAAAGTAAATTCTGTGCTGTAGCCGTTGGTTGGGTGAACTCGTAATTTTGATGTTTCGTGGTACCCCTATTTGTTTCCATTTTGTGTGTGTGTGTTGCAGCCGTCGGTGAAGTCTCGGGACCTGGGTAAGCACATCGTGGGTGTGGAGGATCTGCTGGGGAAGCACGCGTTGACGGAGGCGCAGATGGGGGCGCAGGGCGACTGGCTGCGCAACATCCTCGCCCAGGCCCACGCCTACGTACGCGCCAAGGGCGAGCAGCACGAGATACTACAGCGCAAGACCGCCGACCTACAGCGACAGTACGACAGGTGAGTGAGGGAGAAGAGTGGAGATAGGGACTGGTGCACTCCATGGCCCGTTCACAATGGACGCTGAACGCCGGAGTTAACGCTGCGTTACCGCCGGCGTTGACGCTGCGTCAACGCCAACGCAGATATTAGCGTTCAACGCCATCGCAGATATTAGCGTTCGGCGTAGAAAGCCATGCAAATCTCTATTGTACTCCGATAATATCGCCGACATGTTTGATACGTACGTATTTCGATAAGTTTACACCAATGTTCACTTCTAATTATCTGCGATCGCTAATATCTTCGCTAATTATCGCTAATATCTGCGTCGAACGCTAATACGCTTGTCTGCGTTGAACGGTAATATCTGCGTTGAACGGTAATATCTGCGTTGTACGCTAATATTTGCGTTGCCGTTGACGCAGCGTCAACGTCGGCGTTTATCGTTCATTGTGAACGGGGCGGGGCCATCACACGTGGTGAGTAAACTATAAATTCACGGTGAGTTTGAACTTCGAGTTTTCTTTTACAAGTAGAGCATTCTCACTATTGCTCCCACGCGCGAAATTTTTCTCACATGTTCACACGACGGTGAGATGACCGTTGAATTCACCGGCCTTCCTATGAATGAGTCATAATTGCCCGGCCCCGGAGTTTTGTCCGTGACTGTCCATGAACGTGGCTAATCTGAACGCACCATGAGAGTTTACATCTGCCTGCCCACAGCGCGTGAAAAGGCATATTTGAGTGAACTGAAGAAGTTGATGTTTCACCTTGCAATGCTCTTTGCAAGCGGTGAACCTGCTGGTTGGCTAATGATGAAAGGTCGTACACTGTTTTGTACCGCCCCAGGCTGAAAGCGGTGCATGTTGATAACCCCGCCTGTATTCTGAAGCCAACCAAAAAGCATATTTTCATGAGAATGCCAAAAGTTTGGGTGTCCGAAAATAGTCCGAATGGATGAGGTTGCAAATAGCGCTGCACACACATGGTAGCGCTTGTTCTTTGCAGCAAAGCAAAACGTGCGTATCTTTATGCTCATTTTATTTTCTTTTTAGCCAGCTAACCAACAATTGACGGCTATTTCGCTAAAAAGCAAATAAAAAGGCAACTACGTGTGCGCAGCTCCAAATGCGACCTCATCCATTTACCCTCACCAGCCACCTGCGGCCAGCTTCGCTGGCCTTGCTGGCTTCTCCCTCTCAGGTACCGTGCAGTCTCCAGAAGTTGGGAAAAGTACTGTACTGTACAGTTCGTTATTTGTATGAAGAATTTATTGGCACGGAATTTAAGGGCATGCTGATACCTTACCCTTCCATCCACCGATATAAATTATTCTGAAATGATGATGTCACACCACATTTCTTCATACCCTACCCTTCTATCCACCGATATAAAATTATTTCCAAAATGATGATGTCACACCACATTTCTTCATATCCCTCTTCACCCACATTTCTTCATACCTTACCTTTCTATCCACCATTATAAAATTACAAAATGATGACATCACACCACATTTCTTCATACCCTTCTCCTCTATACACCGATATAAAATATCTACCTTTTATGTCATTCATGAACATGGGCCGCCGTGGGAGCGGATGACATTTACACTATTTCATCATACTCTTCTCTATGTCATTCGTACTCCCCTCTATGTCATCGTACTCCCCTCTATGTCATTCGTGAACCTTTTCTTCATACTCTTGGATATGTCACATTGCATTTCTTCATACCCTTTATGTCATTTGTGAACCTTTTCTTTTTGCCCTATCATTACCCTTTATGTCATTCATGAACATTTTCATTTCATGAACGTTTTCTTCACCCTTTATGTCATTCGTTGTCTTCAAGCCCTCCTCAGAACGTTTTCATTCGTGAACGTGCACCCCTGGGGGAGCGGATGACGTCACGTTCTATTTCATCACACCCTTTTTATGTCATTTGTGAACATGTATCCCTGTGGGAGCAGTCATTCATGAACGTGAATGGGCGCTGCTGCGGGAGTGATGATGTCACAATCTATTTCATCATCTGACGTCACATTCTATTTCATCATAACCATCACATCATTCGTGAACATTTTCTTCATACCCATACTTACTTTCATACTGGACAGACCCCTTATGTCACGATGACGTCACACTTTATTTCATCATACCCTTCATGTCATTTGTGAACGTTTTCTACCTTTCCTTCCTACACCCTTCACGTCATTCGTGAACGTTTTCTTCATGGACGAACGAACGGACGAACGAACGAACGGACGAACAGCTCCTCTATTTATAAGTAGATTACCAGTGTAGTATACAGTACATTCGTTGTGGAACTGTTTTGTACCTGTTTCCCTGCTTGCAGTTTGGTGGAGCTGAGTCAGTCGCGTCGGAATGCGCTGGAGCGCGCGCGCGAACTCTACCAGTTCATTCAGGACCAGGAAGAGGAGGAGGCGTGGATGGCGGAGAAGTACCGACTCTGCGCCAACAACCTCAACAATCGAGATATCGCCGCCGTACCCCAACTCAGACGACTCTACAAGGTAAGTATTGTTACGTACTGCGTACGTATCTATGGCAATAGCGTTAGAGGCTAGTAGTGTACACAAACTAATTCTAGGTATGTAAGGCGAGTTCAGCCAAATGTCCCCGGACCGGTCCCTGGTGGGATGCCTAAAAGTCCGCAGCTGTGTCCGAGGGTAGCGGGTTCGATTCCCGTTCCGTCCTATTTCTCTCCCCCCTTTTCGGGGCCCGCCTATCGCCATACGGAACGCGGCACGTCACAAATGTGTCAAACGGGAATCGAACCCGCTACCCTCGGTCACAGCTGTGGACTTTTAGGCACACGACCACACGTACCGGTCCGGGGGCAGGTGGCTAAACTCGCCATACGTACCTAGAACTAGTTCACGTGCACTACTGGCCTCGGACGCTATTGCCATACACGTACGCAATACATACTGACAGAGGGTATTTAATGTACATATGTACATGTTGTGTAAATGTTGTGGTGTGTTGTTTGTGTTGTAGACATTGGAAACGGAAATGCAAGGTCACTGGCAACGAAGCAAGCAGGTGCTATTGACAGGCGAGAAAATCTTGCCCACTATTCCGCCCAACGCAAAAGACGAGGTGAGGAAGAGAGGGAAGCAGTTCAGACCAAAAGACGTTCGTAAAATACACCATAGCTGTGAGTGTATCGTGTACGTGTACGAATTGAAGAGTATGTGGTACTGTGTGTTGATCAGGTGCAAAGAAGAATAGTGAGCTTGCAAGGCAACTGGGAGAAGCTGCGAGAGATTGTGGCAGTGCTGGGCAGATGGCTGAAGGAGGCACAGCAGGCCAGCCAATACTTCCAGGTACGCGCTACGCGCTTTTGTAGTTTTCTATCCGTCTAGCTGGAGAGTTGTCTTTGGACCTTCTACACGTACTGCGTTAGTTGCATGTATACTCTCGCAGAATTGGATTGAAATAGATGAAAGGCAGAGAAAGATTAGTGGCGAAGGGTGTACAAGAAATTTTTATTTCTTTCGCAGTACCGGCTAAAGTCCAAAGACAACTTTCGCTGAAGAGAGTGTAGTGTACTGTAGAAAGTAAGCAAAGAATAGGGGCCATGCGTGTTAGAAATTACCAACAGCCGAAATTAGACAGACCAAGTTACTCGCACTGAGCTCGTCGTTTTATTGTTTGTTGAAGCATAGCAGCCGACCATCGGTACGAGTAAAGTGGTCGGCTACCACCAAGTATAGTAGCCTCAAGTTTATGGAAGACGGAGGAGAGGCGTTTATTTTCTCTGGTCACTTTTTGGGTTAGCGTTTCCACTTATCTTGTCATCGCCCTTCTTGGCTGTTTGTTATGCGCTCCTTGAGGGCAATATTAGCGAAGGCTGCCCAACCCTGCGAGCCTGTCTTCTTTCTGCGGCACGCAAGTTGTTCCTTCCTTTGGTCTCTCCTTTGGCCAGCGAGCAGCGCTCGTCGCTCCGCTGGACGGCCTCTTCCTCCCTCCCTCCCTTCCTCCCTGTCCACTACTGATGTATTTCCTAACCCGCTCAAAAACTCCATTACCAAACGCATTATCGATCCGTTTTCCGTCTTCCAAAAAGTTGCAGCTACTCTACTGTACATAAGTACGAGTTATACACCATGCACTAGCTATTGCTTTCCTTATGTCATAGGATGCGAACGAGGCGGAGTCGTGGATGCGAGAGAAGATGCCGTTGGTGTGCAGCGACGACTTCGGGAAGGACGCGGACACGGCCGACTCCCTGCTCACCAGACACTCGAGACTGGAGGAGGAGATCGCCGCCTACAAAACCGGCATACAACAGGTGGGTGGCGGGGGAAAAGTTTGCATGGTTTCTGGGCTGCCGTTCTTTGTTGTTTATTATGGACCAACAAATAGGCCTATGCATGTACGTATTCCACGGTTGGGAAAAGTTGGGTAATGGGCTCGCTCATTCTCTCAGTGGACCGACACTGTACATACAGTATTTTCATGACTCCTTTGGCGCACGCGCCATCATAATAGATTTTGGATATAGGCTGCTCCTAATTTTGGGTATTTCTTTCTCTGCAGTTGGATGAACAAGCGAAGGAGCTGGCGGCTGCCGAATTTCTGTCTGCTCTCACTGCAGAGGAAGAGGAAGAGGAGGACGAATTGGATACGAAGAGAATGAGAGAGGAAAGAGCGAAGGAGGACGGAGATGCGGAAGGAACGGAAGAAAATGGAGAGATGGTGAGTGAATGAACGGCTTGCAATGGTGCGCCACAGACGTGAACTCGGAGAAAGCTCGAGCAAATTCGGTCCGAGATTGGAATGAGTTCGTTTTGAACCGAAACGAACGTCAATTGCTCACACGTCTTCGAATTACAAACTCGGCTGTTCACACGCACGTTTGGAAAGACGGAGCGAGTTCGGTGCGAACTCGGAGATTTTACATTTTGAAGCATAGTCAGGGCTAGGAGCGAATTCGGAATTCACGTCTGTGGCGCCCCAATGTTGACGTTGGATTGTGTTGTCTTCTTGTAGTTCTGGTAGCGACGATTGTTCACTGTGCGTACATCTAGTAGATTAGTATTTGAATGAAACGTCAAGTAGAAACAGTGTACACAATGCTTACGTAACAACATTGCCTACTGTAAACAGCATTGCGTTATACACTACATGCTTTAGCTTTAGACATGTAAATAGCTCACCACACGACTGATTTTAGTCAAGAAACGTAGCGTAGTTCGTGTATTGGCCAGTTGCGCGGTAATTAGTGAAAGTTTGCTTTCACTAAATACCGCGGGGTCACCTCGCAACCACCCAGGAGCTTAGCGCAACTGGTCAATAGTCCTTCAGTACAGTAGGTCATAGCGGTAGAACCGAGTGGAATGGATAACATGTACTTTGGTGGTCGACTAACTGTAGATGTGTTGTCCTGTGTTTGCGTGTGTAGGAGCTAGAGGAGCGTCTAATTCACCAGGTGAAAGCTCTCTACCGATACGACGGTCACGGACTCACAGTTACCAAAGGAGAAGTAAGCCAGTTGTTAGTTACATGTTGCCATTGGAGATTATGAAGCCCTAGTACGGGTTGGCGTTTCTAACTCATAAATGTAGTTTGTGTGAATTATTTATACATGTTCTCAAGACATTCTTATGGCCCATTCACGTCGGATATATGCGCTGGGCGTACGCTCGAGGTGTCCATGGCTCGACACACGCACAGAGGCATGGACAGCCATGAATACGCCGGGCGAACGCCGAGCGCGTTTTTTTTCAAATGTGAATGAGCCATTACTTACCGTCTGCTATTTTTACGCGAATATCTTGCACGAATTTGACGTGACATCTCCACAAATAATTGTACAGCTCAAACTGCATTTGTCCAAACTTCGCGCAAGGGTTGTAGGGTACTGTGGGCTAAACCCGGACACGGGGGTAAATCCGGACACCTAGTATATCTCGGCAACCATAAGACCAATTGAGACAAGTATTACCAATCGATTCCTTGAACTCTCCTCTTTCAAATGAGCTACCATGTTCATCATTTGCTGAAGCGGCAAGTTCAGAAAAGCTTAGGTGTCCGCGTTTACCCCGTGTCCAGATTTACCCCATAGTACCCTACAAGTTATGACTTTGTTCACACGATGAAGTTCTGTTTCTGTGCTGTAGGTGATGACATTGGTGCAAAAGACGAACAACGATTGGTGGCGCATAATTCAGGATAACGGCAACGAAGGATTTGTCCCTGCAAATTACGTCAAGGAAATCGAAGGAAAAGTTATGCAGGTGAGCGTGAGAAAAGTAGAGAGGAGGATAGAAGAGTGGGGTACTGTGGGGTAAAACTGGCACCGCTAACCAGGGAGGCAGCAATACACAATGCAGTCCAAATACCCGACCCAGTATGTTAGGTTGGGGAAAAGCTTGATGTCCCTTTT
>JASAMW010005066.1:0-30226 GCA_030247985.1 Epsilonema sp. ZAB3_2
GGTACTATGTTTTGTACATACGTAGAGTCTAAGCCTAAGCCAAAGCCTAAGCCCAAGCCTTAACCAAAAAGCCTAACTTGTACATACATACGTGGTGGCGGCATGTTCATTCATTCACTATGCTCGTCTCATGCTAGTGATAATCCTTCCACTTGACCTCTGCTTCCCACAATCCTTCCACTTGGCCTCCGCTTTCATTCAGCAGCTTTGCTTGAGACATTGTGGTACTGGATTTTGTACATACGTAGAGTTAAGCCTAAGCCTAAGCCTAAGCCTAAGCCTAAGCCTAAACCAAAAAGCCTAACTTGTACATACATACGTGGTGGCGGCATGTTCATTCATTCAGCTATGCTCGTCTCATGCTAGCCACAATCCTTTGCTCACTTGACCTCTGCTTCCTTGAGGCAATCCTTCCACTTGGCCTCCGCTTTTCGTTCAGCAGCTTTGATTTCACATTGTGGTACCTATGTTTTATACATACGTAGGGCAAAGCCTGAGCCTAAGCCTAAGCCTAAGCCTAAGCCTAACAAAAAAAAGCCTCACTTGTACATACATACGGTGGAGGCGGCATATTCATTCACTCACTATGCTCGTCTCATGCTAGTGACAATCCTCTCCACTTGACCTCTGCTTTTGACGATCCTTCCACTTGGCCTCCGCTTTTCATTCAGCAGCTTTGCTTTGACATTGTGGTACTATGTTTTGTACATACGTAGGCCTTAAGCCTAAGCCTAGGCCTAAGCCTAAACCTAAGCCTAAACCAAAAAGCCCTCACTCTGTGTTGTGGCGGGATGTCATTCATGCTCACCACAACTCGACCCTGCTACATCCTCCCACGCCTCCCCTCAGCAGCCAGGTACATTACATAGGGCAAAAAAACTTGTACATACATACAAGGTGGCGGCATGTTCATTCATTCACTATGCTCGCTCTGCCATGCTAGTGACAATCCTTTCCACTTGACCTCTGCTTTTAAGCAATCCTTCCACTTGGCCTCCGCTTTTCATTCAGCAGCTTTGCTTTGACATTGTGGTACTATGTTTTGTACATACGTAGGGTTAAGCCTAAGCCTAAGCCTAAGCCTAAGCCTAAGCCTAAACCAAAAAGCCTCACTTGTACATACAGAGTGTCTCAAAATAAACATACGTGGTTGCGGGCATGTAACTCGGAAAGACATCTAGATTTCATGCATTCTATTTGTAGCCAAGGCTTCTCATGCTAAGTGATATCTCCCACATCGACCTAGTGTGGTACACATACATAGGAAACTACGACGTAATCTCAAACCTCAAAATCAGACATTTTCTTTTACTATGGAGAAAATATCGGTTTTTGTTTTTCAAGATACCCTGTTTCATGCGTTTGCTATGCTGCCACTGGGAATATTGCATGAGATACACATTTAGCATTTTAAGACATTCTTCATTACAAGGCTAATTTTATTATAAATCATGCACAGAATTACCCCTAAATCGGCACTAACTGTTCGGAGTGGAAGGATTGTCAAAAGCAGAGGTCAAGTGGAAAGGATTGTCACTAGCATGAGACGAGCATAGTGAATGAATGAACATGCGCGCCACCACGTATGTATGTACAAGTTAGGCTTTTTGGTTTAGGCTTAGGCTTAGGCTTAGGCTTAGGCTTAAGTTCTACGTATGTACAAAACATAGTACCACAATGTCAAAGCAAAGCTGCTGAATGAAAAGCGGAGGCCAAGTGGAAGGATTGTCAAAAGCAGAGGTCAAGTGGAAAGGATTGTCATTAGCATGAGACGAGCATAGTGAATGAAGGAACATTGCGCCACCACGTATGTATGTACAAGTTAGGCTTTGTGGTTTAGGCTTCGGCTTAGGCTTAGGCTTAGGCTTAACCCTACGTATGTACAAAACATAGTACCACAATGTCAAAGCAAAGCTGCTGAATGAAAAGCGGAGGCCAAGTGGAAGGATTGTCAAAAGCAGAGGTCAAGTGGAAAGGATTGTCATTAGCATGAGACGAGCATAGTGAATGAATGAACATGCCGCCACCACGTATGTATGTACAAGTGAGGCTTTTTGGTTTAGGCTTAGGCTTAGGCTTAGGCTTAGGCTTAGGCTTAACCCTACGAATGAACAAAACATAGTACCACAATCTCAAAGCAAAGCTGCTGAATGAAAAGCGGAGGCCAAGTGGAAAGGATTGTCAAAAGCAGAGGTCAAGTGGAAAGGATTGTCACTAGCATGAGACGAGCATAGTGAATGAATGAACATGCCGCCACCACGTATGTATGTACAAGTGAGGCTTTTTGGTTTAGGCTTAGGCTTAGGCTTAGGCTTAGGCTTAGGCTTAACCCTACGTATGTACAAAACATAGTACCACAATGTCAAAGCAAAGCTGCTGAATGAAAAGCGGAGGCCAAGTGGAAGGATTGTCAAAAGCAGAGGTCAAGTGGAAAGGATTGTCACTAGCATGAGACGAGCATAGTGAATGAATGAACATGCCGCCACCACGTATGTATGTACAAGTTAGGCTTTTTGGTTAAGGCTTAGGCTTAGGCTTAGGCTTAGGCTTAACCCTACGTATGTACAAAACATAGTACCACAATGTCAAGCAAAGCTGCTGAATGAAAAGCGGAGGCCAAGTGGAAGGATTGTCAAAAGCAGAGGTCAAGTGGAAAGGATTGTCACTAGCATGAGACGAGCATAGTGAATGAATGAACATGCCGCCACCACGTATGTATGTACAAGTTAGGCTTAGGCTTAGGCTTAGGCTTAGGCTTAGGCTTAGGCTTAGGCTTAACCCTACGTATGTACAAAACATAGTACCACAATGTCAAGGCAAAGCTGCTGAATGAAAAGCGTAGGTAGTGGAAGGATTGTCAAAAGCAGAGGTCAAGTGGAAAGGATTGTCACTAAAGTCGTCCCAGCCGCGTTCTGCCGTGTGTTATAAATATCTCCGGATCCAGCCATCGTAGAGCAAAGCGGTTAAAAATCTCTCGATAACTTTTAGCGGGATTGAAAATAAAAAAAACCGCATGCGTCTACGTGCCCTCTGTGTCGAGAAATCGCCAAATTCCTTAAGTATGAAAAATGTCCACTTTTTTTCGATTATTCAACACAAACGAACAATGCCGCCAAAACTTTTTCATCAAAGTAGACTATCCTATGTAAAATTTGGCGTAAATTTCAAAAATAATATAGGCTTTGATCCAGCCTAGAAATTTAACCCCTACCCAAAAATTGTCAAAAATATACAAATTTTGCAAAATTATATACTAGGGGTTAAATTTTTTTGAAATTCCACCGATACTATTTTTGAAATCTACACCAAATTTTACATAGGGTAGGCTATTTTCTTAATAAAAAAGCTTCTTTTTGGCGGCATTGTTCATTTCTCCTATGTGGAATAATCGGAAAAAGTTGTACCTTTTTAGTACATTTTTCATACTTAAGGAATTTGGCGATTTCTCGACACAGAGGGCTCGTAGACGCATGCGGTTTTCCCTTTTTTCTTCTTTCATCCCGCTAAAAGTTACTCGAGAGATTTTTAACCGCTTTGCTCTAGGAGAAAAAGAAAAAAAAGGGAAACGATGGCTGGATCCGGAGATATTTTATAACACACGGCAGAACGCGGCTCTTTCCGAGCGGAGCAGCGAACGACTTTAGCATGACAATCCTTTCTACTTGACCTCTGCTTTTGACAATCCTTCCACTTGGCCTCCGCTTTTTCATTTCAGGCAGCTTTGCTTTGACATTGTGAAATACTATGTTTTGTACATACGTAGGGTAAGCCTAAGCCTAAGCCTAAGCCTAAACCAAAAAGCCTAACTTGTACATACATAGTGGTGGCGGCATGTTCATTCATTCACTATGCTCGTCTCTGCTATGACAATCCTTTCCACTTGACTCTGCTTTTGACAATCCTTCCACTTGGCCTCCGCTTTTCATTCAGCAGCTTTGCTTTACATTGTGGTACTATGTTTTGTACATACGTAGGGTTAGCCTAAGCCTAAGCCTAAGCCTAAGCCTAAACCAAAAGCCTAACTTTACATACATACGTGGTGGCGGCATGTTCATTCATTCACTATGCTCGTCTCATGCTAACAATCCTTTCCACTTGACCTCTGCTTTTGACAATCCTTCCACTTGGCCTCCGCTTTTCATTCAGCAGCTTTGCCCCACACCAAAAAAACAAGCAAAGCTTGACATTGTGGTACTATGTTTTGTACATACGTAGGGTTAAGCCTAAGCCTAAGCCTAAGCCTTGCAAAGAAAAACGCAGCAAGAAGAAGAAAGGCAAGTAAGAGCCGAGCAGCAGCGAAAAAAAATAAAAGCAGCAGCAACCAAAAGCAAAAAACGACACACAGAAGCAGCGCAACAGCAAGCCACATAATTCTCAATAAAGCTAAGCCTAAGCCTAAGCAAAAGCCTAACTTGTACATACATACGTGGTGGCGGCATGTTCATTCATTCACTATGCTCGTCTCATGCTAATGACAATCCTTTCCACTTGACCTCTCCTCTTGACAATCCACCCCCACAAACCCCAAAACCCCCAAAGAACAACCAAAGCCAACAAAAAGAAAACACAGCTTCCCATCTTGGCCTTCGCTTGCGCGCAGCAGCACAGCAAAACCACACACCAAAAACAGACGCAAACTCAGCTCGGTTCATTCAGCAGCTTTGCAGCTAGCAGCAAGCAGCAACAAACAAGCACAACAACACAACCCACCCAACATATTTGACATTTGTGGTATTATGTTTTGTACATACGTAGGGTTAAGCCTAAGCCTAAGCCTAAGCCTAAGCCTAACCAAAAGCCTAACTTGTACATACATACGTGGTGGCGGCATGTTCATTCATTCACTATGCTCGTCTCATGCTATGCAATCCTTTCCACTTGACCTCTGCTTTTACAATCCTTCCACTTGGCCTCCCTTTTCATTCAGCAGCTTTGCTTTGACATTGTGGTACTATGTTTTGTACATACGTAGGGTTAAGCCTAAGCCTAAGCCTACAGCCTAAGCCTAAGCCTAAACCAAAAAGCCTCACTTACATACATACGTGGTGGCGGCATGTTCATACATTCTCTATTCTCTTCTCATGCTATTGACAATCCTTTCCACTTGACCTCTGCTTTTTACAATCCTTCCACTTGGCCTCCGCTTTTCATTCAGCAGCTTTGCTTTGACATTGTGGTACTATGTTTTGTACATACGTAGGGTTAAGCCTAAGCCTAAGCAACTAAGCCTAAGCCTAAGCCTAAACCAAAAAGCCTCACTTGATACATACCTCTGTTTTCACTCTGGTCGGCCCTCCTTCCTGAAAGAACCCCGGAATCCCAACAAACACAAAAAACAAACAAACAAAACCAAAAAGGGAAAATTTGCCGAATGTGCATCAGGGAATCGAACCTCCCCCCTGGACCTCTCGAGTTCCAGCCGAGCGCCTTAACCATTTGACTACACACTCGGATGACCTCAGTCACACAATTTCCCCCCTTTTGATCATGACAGCTAGCAGTGAGGTTGGCTTTTCCTTGCCTTTCTTCGCCTCAGCCCAACGGCTTTTTGGTTTTAGGCTTAGGCTTAGGCTTATAGGCTTAGGCTTAACCTTACCCCTAGTTATGTACAAAACATAGTACCACAATGTCAAAGCAAAGCTGCTGAATGAAAAGCGGAGGCCAAGTGGAAGGATTGTCAAAAGCAGAGGTCAAGTGGAAAGGATTGTCACTAGCATGAGACGAGCATAGTGAATGAATGAACATGCCGCCACCACGTATGTATGTACAAGTGAGGCTTTTTGGTTTAGGCTTAGGCTTAGGCTTAGGCTTAGGCTTAGGCTTAACCCTACGTATGTACAAAACATAGTACCACAATGTCAAAGCAAAGCTGCTGAATGAAAAGCGGAGGCCAAGTGGAAGGATTGTCAAAAGCAGAGGTCAAGTGGAAAGGATTGTCATTAGCATGAGACGAGCATAGTGAATGAATGAACATGCCGCCACCACGTATGTATGTACAAGTTAGGCTTTTTGGTTTAGGCTTAGGCTTAGGCTTAGGCTTAGGCTTAGGCTTAACCCTACGTATGTACAAAACATAGTACCACAATGTCAAAGCAAAGCTGCTGAATGAAAAGCGGAGGCCAAGTGGAAGGATTGTCAAAAGCAGAGGTCAAGTGGAAAGGATTGTCATTAGCATGAGACGAGCATAGTGAATGAATGAACATGCCGCCACCACGTATGTATGTACAAGTTAGGCTTTTTGGTTTAGGCTTAGGCTTAGGCTTAGGCTTAGGCTTAGGCTTAACCCTACGTATGTACAAAACATAGTACCACAATGTCAAAGCAAAGCTGCTGAATGAAAAGCGGAGGCCAAGTGGAAGGATTGTCAAAAGCAGAGGTCAAGTGGAAAGGATTGTCATTAGCATGAGACGAGCATAGTGAATGAATGAACATGCCGCCACCACGTATGTATGTACAAGTTAGGCTTTTTGGTTTAGGCTTAGGCTTAGGCTTAGGCTTAGGCTTAGGCTTAACCCTACGTATGTACAAAACATAGTACCACAATGTCAAAGCAAAGCTGCTGAATGAAAAGCGGAGGCCAAGTGGAAGGATTGTCAAAAGCAGAGGTCAAGTGGAAAGGATTGTCACTAGCATGAGACGAGCATAGTGAATGAATGAACATGCCGCCACCACGTATGTATGTACAAGTTAGGCTTTTTGGTTAAGGCTTAGGCTTAGGCTTAGGCTTAGGCTTAACTCTACGTATGTACAAAACATAGTACCACAATGTCAAGCAAAGCTGCTGAATGAAAAGCGGAGGCTAAGTGGAAGGATTGTCAAAAGCAGAGGTCAAGTGGAAAGGATTGTCACTAGCATGAGACGAGCATAGTGAATGAATGAACATGCCGCCACCACGTATGTATGTACAAGTTAGGCTTAGGCTTAGGCTTAGGCTTAGGCTTAGGCTTAGGCTTAGGCTTAACCCTACGTATGTACAAAACATAGTACCACAATGTCAAGGCAAAGCTGCTGAATGAAAAGCGGAGGCCAAGTGGAAGGATTGTCAAAAGCAGAGGTCAAGTGGAAAGGATTGTCACTAGCATGAGACGAGCATAGTGAATGAATGAACATGCCGCCACCACGTATGTATGTACAAGTTAGGCTTTTTGGTTTAGGCTTAGGCTTAGGCTTAGGCTGAGGCTTAACCCTACGTATGTACAAAACATAGTACCACAATGTCAAGCAAAGCTGCTGAATGAAAAGCGGAGGCCAAGTGGAAGGATTGTCAAAAGCAGAGGTCAAGTGGAAAGGATTGTCACTAGCATGAGACGAGCATAGTGAATGAATGAACATGCCGCCACCACGTATGTATGTACAAGTTAGGCTTTTTGGTTTAGGCTTAGGCTTAGGCTTAGGCTTAACCCTACGTATGTACAAAACATATTATTACCACAACGCCAAAGCAAAGCTGCTGCTGTAAGAATGAAAAGCAGGCCAAGTGGGAAGGATTATCAATGGCAGGACGACAGGGAATGAATGAACATGCCGCCACCACACGTACCATAAGTACAAGTTAGGCTTTTTGGTTTAGGTTTAGGCTTGGGCTTAGGCTTAGGCTTAGGCTTAACCCTACGTATGTACAAAACATATCATATCATATTACCACAACGCCAAAGCAAATCTGCTTCTGAAAGAATGTAAAGCGCAGGCCAAGTGGGAAGGATTGTCAATGGCACGAGGACAGTGAATGAATGAACATGCCACCACCGTTAGGCTTAGGCTTAGGCTTAACTCTACGTATGTACAAAACGTATCATATCATATTACCACAACGCCAAAGCAAAGCTGCTGCTGTAAGAATGAAATATAAGTAGGTCAAAGTGGGAAGGATTGTCAATGGTAGGAGGACAGTGAATGAAATTTTATGCCGCCACCACGTACCGTATGTACAAGTTAGGCTTTTTGGTTTAGGCTTAGGCTTAGACTGAGGCTTAGGCTTAACCCTATGTACAAAACATAGTACCCACAATGTCAAAGAAAAGTTGTCCAGCGCACAGACGAAGAAAATGGAGAAAGTTGTTCTACATAATCTGCAGCTATTAGGCAAGTCTCATTTCAACAATAATTTACCAAGCGATCGGAGAATCATGACTCCAAGCTCCATTTCGACATGGTTTCAGTCCTCTCTGTCTTGTTTTTCCCTTTCACCGTTTATTCGATAAGAAGTAAAGCTGACTGCCGGCGGAGCTTCAGCTTTCATTACATTACGTTATCGAAAATGCCGTAGACAATGCCTCGGTGTGGCGTGGCTCCTGTGTAACATGCGCTCTAAAAAGTATTCAGCAGAATATTATTCATCCAGCCATGACGCCATTCCAGTACTGCGAGCGTGAGCAAAGGGTTTACTGGATGCATACATTCAGCAGCGAAATGTCCGGAAGCAGATTATCGGCAGCGAAGTGACCGCGACCCGATTACTTACTGGTTCTACAACTGGGTGTGATTCGTGAAACGTCCGTTTCCACTGATTCCGCGTCTATGCAGGCTACACGGTACGTACGTTTCAATGTTCGTTCACATCGGAGACGCGCGAGAGCGCACGCTCAGCGTGTCCATGGCTCGGCGCCATTCAAAAGCAAGGGCAAACATGGACCCGCCAAAATCTGAAAATTCGCCAGATTTTTAAAAGATTTTGTTCGTATTTCGCTGACCACTTTTAGCGAGCGAACAAGAGGAGCCGAGGACCATTGGTATGTTGGAGAGATGATCCTCCATCTCATTCTTTAGGCTTTCCGGTGCCGCTCGACAGAGAAAAGGAGCTCGAGATGCCCACAATGTGCGCCCGTGAGTACATACGTACGTATGTACACCGTACACGCATGTCCTCATGTACGACGTACGGTACATGTACATTACTGTACGTATGTACGATCAGCATGTAGTACGTACGTACTTCCCCACGGGACGTGACACCGCAAAGCATAAAAGAGCAGCAAAAAAGAAGCATGTTGAATTAGGAAAAGAGCAGATAGCAATAGCATCAAATAGATAATCCCTCTTTCCAAATATGGCAACGACCGGAGGTGAAATGAGATGGGAGCCCCAACGAACGAATACCAGCCGCATATGTACGTATGTAGTATAATGCTTTGCCATCTAGGTACATGCACGTGTAGCATGTGTACGTGGTACGTATGTATTGTTGGTATGTATGGAAAGCCGTGAGCGGTTTATGAATGGGTATATGAATGACTGTCATGTGCGCCCTTTGCGTACGTACACATACAAGTACGGTACGTACTGTACGTATACGAGACAGTAAGTTATGTTTGTTCAATAATGTTCTCATGCGGGTTCCCAAAAAAAGTCATGCTGCGCCGTTTCTTCCTTGGCGGTGCAATCAAAATTACCGGCGGGCAAAACTAAGCGACCACTTTCTTCAATATATGATTTCAAGAAATGACACGACAGACAGCCATGCGAGCGAACACAAGAATGTCGACACAGACACGACTGGTCGTTGCGTAGAAAAACGCGAAGAATGAAAGGGATTTTTGCTTTACGTTTTTCGTATACTGCAAACCCTCGTTTGTAGCCCCCTCGAATATAGCCCCCTAATCGGCGACTAACGTTTTGATAGCCCCCGGGGCTATATACGAGGGTTTACAGTAATAGCGGGCATTCTTGTTCTTGTACCGTACTTTAACACCTGTTACCATCAGTACCTGCCTTACATAACGCACTGTACTGTAAGGTACATAGTAAGTACATTACATGTAACGTACGTGGGTGAGCAGACGTTTTCAGCGCAAATTTTCGCATGTTTGATTCAATCACCATTTTCTCAAAGCGGCCGAATGCACAAATACGATATTATGTATGTATGTATGTACTATACTGTATGTATGCACAAAAATAAATTATTGGGCATTATCCATTACATTGGGTTTGGAATAAACCAACATAATGGCGATCGAATATGAGCCAGCGATTGCCTCCTCGTTCATGGTTCATACTGTGTCCTCCATTCTTCCCCCAAAGCCCAATAATTATTTGTTTTTGGCATGCACGTAGTACGTACGTACGTACATATGTACGTGCATGCAAATCGATGAATAGTATTTTCTGTGCGCTGCTTGTTGTTCCATTCAGTTTCTAGGCAACGCAACACATATGTCAAGCCCTGAGTCAAATCCAACCTCCAGGGTCTCATGCGCACAGTTCCATTAGGGTAAAACGGGGTAATTAGGACCGCTTTGCCTGACCGAAAATTCCCCAAATTCCCAAAATGTTGGGCGTAACCGTCTTTTACCAGCTATCCCTTTTGCCGTATCTTACCAGTAAAAATTTGTGCAGCTCAAGATTCACTTTAGGCTGGTCGGATTTACCCCCATTTAACCCGTACCCTATCTCGCCGCCAACGCGCACTCGATTCAGCGGAAAGTTGTCGTGTTCCTCCACATACCTCGTCGCTTACGCATAATGTTGCCTGCCTGCCTTACTTTATGTACCTATTTACTCATGGTCATGACAACTTCGCTTTTCTGATAATAATGATTGCTTCAGGACCCGCGAAGCTTTTTGAACAACACTGCTGAGCTGCCTTTCGTGCCTTCGAATCGAAAGAAATAATTTGCGTTATTCACCTGTGATAGCAACGAACGAATGCTACATTCCGCTCTATTGACGCGTCTTTCGTTATAGTTACGCCTCAAGGGCCATGGAAAGAACAAAGCGTTCAGCAAAAAAACTCCCAACTTTTGCCAGATGTGTCGCACGTGATGGGACTACTAGTCCGGGACTACTGCGTTGAACGCAATCTGATAATTAGAATATTGTACTTCATCATTCATTCAGTGTGTGGTTTTTGCCACTTATCTTGCGGAATGAAGTCAGCTAGTCAGCAGGCTACATATACTGTCTTTCCATTCATATTTGTCTCGCTTTACATTTTACAGTAAGTCCAAGTCCCTGTGGCGAGACGTCTTTTTTCTCCACGGGGTGCAACGGCTTAAAATATGGTTGACATGGAGATGACCAACAAACATCCGGCTGCTTGCTGTGATCAGTTTTTCACTGTTCATCACTGTTTTAATTCGCCGAAGTTCTTTCGCGCTTGATTTTGATCGCAGAGCTTTGATTGAACTCTGATTATTTCACCCACTGCAGGACAAAATGGGTACCGGTGCCAGTCATACTCACACCAACGTTCGTGAGATTCATATTGACCAAAGTGATCATCAACCTACCACTTCAAGGTGAGAAAGGCACGGTCATCCATAATCACATAATTACGTATTCTCACAATCTTTTATCATGAATACAACTGGTTAAACTGGCCTGCCAGCAAAAATCCTTTTGAAACTGTACTTTTTTACTGTTTAGTTTTGTGTTGTAAAATGATGTGAACTGTACGTACGTATGTACCTAAACCTATTGTACGTACGTACAGTACACATTACGTAGGCAACTGTAGTAATTTTGGACAATTTCAGGCCAAGATCTGCCAGCGGCTCTCTTGCATCCACTTCCAGAAAATTGGGCAGTGCTGTTAGCAGAAAACTTAGCAAGGCTACCACGGTAAATATACTTTATGAATTAAGTACTGATATTATGTAGCCGTGCTAGTAGATCGTATATATGTTATGTACTTGTGTGTACGGTACGGCGGTGTCCATCTGTGCAGAAATCGTCTTCTCGCGATCGAAGAGAAGAGCAACTTCGAAACGCGTTAGATGGTGCTGAGAAGAGGGCAACGGAAGCACAGGCCAGGGTCCGACAATTGGAACGAGAGGTGAGACGTGTGTATTCGCTTCTGTGTGTGCACTGTACTGAACATACCTACCCAGTGTACTTGTACGATTATACGTACGTACGTATGTACATATGTACGTAAAGTACAGTACACCGACATGCATTTTGATTTCGGTTGCAATATTGCTTGTGTGCGTTTTCTTTCAGCTTGCCACGTTGGAAAGGCGCAATCAAGACCTTGGCGACGAGGTCACATGGCTGAAACAGCAACTAACCGAACGTCCAGAGGTGAGTGAGTCTGAGTGCCAGCTGCCAGTTTATTTTAGTTCCGTATTGTCCATGCGTGCTTCCTATGCACGAGCACGTTACTTTGGCGCCAGTCTGCGCTTTTTATTGCCTGCCGGTTTTGCTGAATAATTTGAAGCGACAAGACAAAGGCTGCAGCTGCACAAAGGCTCTCTGCCCTAGCTCTAGCATGCACCTTGCAAAATTGTTCGGCAGCAAAGTTTACGTGCTTAACCTGCTTCCTGTTATTTGGCATAGACACCACCTGATTATTCTAGTCTTTTGCACTTATTCTAAAACGATTTCTGTTATTATTTTAGATTCCTATACCTCCGCGGCCTTCTACTGGCGGGTCCAGTGGAACGGGCAGACCTGCAGCAGAAGTTTCAGCTAGCGTGGACAGTGGTGCTACTACTAATTGTCCTAAGCAACGACGCAGCATAAGCCCTGCGTTAGCTCATGATAGCAATAACAATGCCGGCTTGAAAGCCCAATTGCATGCGAAAGAACAGGAGACTCTTGACTTGGTATGCATATACAGGGTGTTCCATTTGGATATGAAATGTCGTTTGGGGTTATAACTTGGGAACCACTAGAGTTAAGACGCTGAAATTTTCCTGCAGATACCCAAGAATATGCATAACCTTGTGTACAAATTTCGTCTCAAAAATCCAATCTAAACATAAGATATTGGTAGCTCAAGATTCGACCACGAAAATCACAAGTTCTTGAATCGCAAGTCTGGTGTTCAGGCGAATTTTTGTGGCATCTTCAACGTAACATTCAATATGTGGGAACACACCACGAATATTATTTTACAGTTCTGGGGAAATCTTCAGCTTACTATAATAACATGGTAGCTTGTTTGGAGAAAATCCACCAGGAAAAGTTGGGGAGTCAGACAGGGCGAGCAGTACTGGCTGGCTACTGCTGGTTTGGTTTTGTCTGAGTTGAGTTTTGAAGTGAACTGATATTTGCATGCAGCAAGTCAGGAAAGAAAAATGTCTCCCTTTGGGATTTCCTGTTGCCCTGTCAAACAGATCCCACGTATTACTAGCACTGTGATGAGACTGTCACAAAATTTGTCTGAAGACCATACTTGCGATTCAAAAACTTGTGATTTTTGTGGTCGAAACTTGAGGTACCAATATCTTATGTTCAAATTGAAGCTTTGGGACGAAATTTTTATACAAGGTTATGCATATTCTTGGGTATCTGCAGGAAAAATTTCAGCGTCTTAACTCTAGTGGTTCCCAAGTTATAACCCCAATCGACATTTCATATCCAAATGGAACACCCTGTACATACGCAATCTACACATGCTATAGGTATGTACTGTACGTACTGACTATTTGCGAATATGGAGGGAAAATTTGTGTACTACCAGACAACATACCCACTGCCTGCCTATGTACATACCTATAGCATGTCATGTGCTACCATGTATTTTAGAAAATGCAGTTGAAGCACGCTACCCAAAGATTTGAAGCTCAACTTGAGGCTAAAACACAGGAAGCGACGCAGGAAGTGATAGGGACTGAAGCACAGCTGTTGAAAGCTACAAAACTAAACGAACAATATGAAGGTAAATAATTATGTACCTAGCCACAGTAACCCGTTGCAAGCAATATTTTTTCCATTAAAGGCACAGTACGTATGCATGCAATCCATAGACAGAGTACAGACAGACAGACACAGAGTACTGTATGTACATACGTGTACAAGACAAGTACCTAGTAAGTACACTCTTCGACTGCATTGACGAATGCAGACGTTTCCTGTTTCTCAATTTGCCTGTCTACATACAGCAGCTTTTCCTGTTCTTACTTTTCCAGCATTGCTCAAGACCAACCTGTCAAAACCTGAGCTTGAAAAGACTGCTGCAATCCAAGATAAAGGCGGCCCTCTGACATCTGCCAAGGAATTCGAGCTGCCAGTCAGGAAACAGTCATTTTTCGATGAAAACAATGGCATCGACTCCAAGTTAAAGGATTTGGAAAGACAAGTCTCAGTTCTCCGGCAGGAACTGGGAAAAAGGGACCAAGAACTTGCCCAACTGAAACAGCCTGCAAAGGTGGAAGAAAACAAATTCTCGTCGTCGACAGATGGAGGGGTAGCCAATCAGAAGGCTGCGTCGACTGCAGCCATTCCAGCCAATGAGAAACGGCCGACGTCCGCCGCCAGTCGTCACTCTTTTCACGTGGTCGTCAAATCGCCACCGATAGCTGGCATTGGCGGAGCGACTGCTGGAAAATCAGCCAATCAGCATTCGTCGCAGCCAATGAAAGTGCATCGATCCGAGGAGGCGACGAACGTCGAGGACGAGATCGAAGCGCTGCTGAAATCGCCGGTGGATCACCACCACTTAAAGCCGGGCGGCGAAGAGGAACCCGACAATCCGCTCGCGTCCAGCACCCACTCCCTGCCCCCTCTATCGGCGGCGAAAAGAATCAGCGACGTCAGTTGCAGCAACCAATCGCCGGGCTTTCGCGAAAACATCCGCTCGGTTTCCGTCGCCGGCGGTCGACTTCCGCAGGACTGCGTGATCGTCAGTCGACAAATGTCGACGCCGGAACCTTCATCGACGACGGTGCTCATTGGTCGAAAAACGAGTACGACAAGGACGACGACGGAGGAACCTCCCCCTCGACCGCAAACGGCGGCCGCTTATTTGTCGTCGGCGACGGACGAAAATTCTCGTCGACCAATGAGAACAAGCGTAGAAATGGTACGACAGCCGAGTACGAGTACCGTCACCACAACCACCGCGATCACAGAAACGGAGACGACAGGCGCAGAGGAAACGGGAACGCCAAGGATGAATAGAGGTGGGTCGGCTCCGACCCTGTTCAAATCTATCGAAGAGCAGCAGGAAAAGACGAAGATGGAAGAAGCGAGCAAGAAACCTTCAGCCGGATCCGGAGGCACAACGAAGAAGAAACGGAGCAAAAAGAACGCAGCTGCTGCGTCGGATAACGCCGAAATTCAATCGATAAACGAGATGGATTTCTCCGGTCCTGAACGGGAGGCTTCGAGCGTCTCGGATACCGGAATCGTCCCTCATCCTCCGTCTCGACCCAATCCGAATAGATCCTCCGGTTCCAGACCGCCGTCAGCTTTGAACAAATTTCGAGCAAACCTGCAGCAGAAAGCGAGCGGCAATAATTCATCGTCTTCTTGCACAGGTGGAGGAAACTGTCCGAGAAGTAAAAGTAGTTCCGCCACATCCCTATACTCGTCCGGGGCCGGAACAGCGGACGAGGAGGAGGAGGGGGAGGATGGGGAAGCGGGAGGCACCTCGAGCGATGACGATCGAGAAGTGAAGCGAATTCTGGAAATGAGACAGCAAAATGGGGGCGGCGGCGGACAAATTGGTGCGCAAAAGCAGCAACCTCAGCAGAAAGTTGCTGTGACTGCTGCAGCTCAGGGAAATAAGCAAAAAGCGGTGCAGAAGCCTCCGTCGGCAAAATCTAGTGATTCCGGATTTCTGGGCGACAGCTACAGCTCCGGATTGAAAATGACGGCGAGCAACAAAGAACCGCCGATAGCAATGGTGGAAGGCGATGGTCCATGATGTAGTTAAGTGTGGACACGCGACGAACGATTGTAGCAGCAGCGATTTGAGAATAGGAAGAACTGAATATTTTTGAGCCTGCATACAACAGTACGGTACATGTACCAATGGATGTAAAAATTATGTCATGAATGACCCAGTGCATCAAGTCAGATCCAAGTGCTTAGTGATGCCAAAACATTTTTGATGATACCATAAGGTACAGTAAAAGTGTACTGTATGTACATTGTACTGCGTACGTACAGTAGGTGCGTGCAAGCTGTATGCATGTTGATAATCCTAGTTGTACATAAACAGTACTCACCCAATACAGTGCTCAAACTCACTCACTCAACAGTAAAGTTGTGCATATGCTGTGATAGTGTGATGCGCCCATACGACATGATGATGACTGATATGACAAGGAGCTTTGTCAAGCTTGCAAGCCTTAAACCTGGGAGAGTCGCAACGCGTATGAAACCATCTTTTTTGACTACGTATCGCTGCAATGAATATCATCTGTAAGTAGCGGTACATACATTTACATACGTGCACCGTATCGTACTGTCTTTATCATAATCAGAATCAATATTGCATGTTGACACTTGACAGAGACGCTCTTGCCATAGCCATGTACATATATGTACGTACAGCTCAAGCGACAATTTTACTCTCGGCGTTTGCAAACTACTCTCGGCTTTTGCAATCACAGGTTACCATTTTGCAATAGTATGTAGCAATAGCGTAACAAAGTCAGGTCGAAAGTCATCAACTTGCTGCTAGTGCTGCTATACATAATACCAATTTCACTTTGCCCTGGCTCGCATTTTCGTTGTGAGCCGGTAACCTACATACACATACAGTACGTCCATCCATACGTATTTTCTACGTAAAACAGTACACCTTCAGCATGGAGGATCGTCATCGTGAAATATTGGATCAGGCGTTGCCAGCTCTTGTCAAAGATTTAAATATTCTAAGTTTTATCATCAATCTAAAGGCTACAGGAATGTACAGTGATCAACACTTGGACCGCATAATGAGGTAACGTATGTACGTAACGAAGTCCATTCATCAAGGAGTTTCAGGCCTCGCCAGGGTCAGAAGTTCCATTGGTTCATTTGCGTAGAATCGGACTTTAAGACGTACACGTACGTACGCATACAATACTATGCAATAATTTGTGCTGTTTTGGTCACGATTTATGCAGTAAGCGTGGGGAAAATGGCTTGGGTTCACTCTCACACTGTGTCTGTACACTGACCGATTTTCCCCGTGCTAAGTAAGTACAAGTACAAGCTACCTACTGTAGTACGACTACGTACAACACTAGGTACCTACATGTGGGTACCGTAGGTGGGTACAGACAGATACAGATACAGGAGTACCGGTCGTATGTTAGGTACTACTTACATTCAAACGGTGCGACAGTCATTGTTTTACATACATAGCTACTACCATAATGTAAATGTACGTAAGTACGGTACTGATTATCGTATCGTACAATTTTTTTATATCATGTGTTATACGCCCTCTTTGCAGTTTTCGCACTCAAGAGCTCAAAGTGTTGGAATTGATTGGGATTACAAAAGGTCTCGGTCCAACTGCCTTCGACAACTTCCGTCAGACATTGAAGAAAACGCAGCTTCATCTCGCTGCCATGCTTGAACCGACATCAGCAGAGTCAGCACAAGGTGAAAAATGTGTGTGCGGGCATCGGAGAACACTGTATGTACGTATGTACAGGGTGATTTATTTCTCCTGAACGATTTTGTTTGCAAATTTTAACAGGTTACCCTAAACCGATTTCGCTCAAATTTGGTCCACATATTCCCGAGCGTTTGCCATTTACTTGGTAAAAATTTCGAGTTAAAATACTGCACTGGAAGTGAGCATTATCCCCTTCCTTTCAAAATTGCAATTTCGAGCTTTTTCAACTCACTTTTTACTGCCAAAATGATTGAAAGCCTTTTTTGGAGCCCAACGGCTTTTTCCTAGGAGCAAAATAGTTTCAGCAAGATGCAACCTAAGCCCTAAACAGCCAAAAAACATTGACAGTGTTGTTGGCTTTTCTTGGAGATTGTTCATTTCTCATCAGTGCTGCTTTTGCCTGATCAGTGCTGCAACATCAGCTGATGAGCCATAATCACCAGGTTTGATAGTACTCCCAAAATCTTTCTGGGGTGCAGAGAACGAAAAAAGGTCTATAAAACAATCCAAAACCGTTTATTATTTGAAAAAATTGCAGCAATGCCACTTGCCATGTTTTCCAAAACTTTGATGGAAAAATTGTAGCAGTAGTCAAAAGATATGATGAAAATGTTGAAAAATTGTGATTTCTTGTTCTCTGTTGTATTTCTCACGACCAGTGCAGATTTTAACTCGAAATTTTCACCAAGTAAATGGCAAACGCTAGGAAATATGTGAGTGAAATTTGAGCGAAATCGGTGCAGGGTAACCCGTTGAAATTGGCAATCAAAATCGTTCAGGAGAAATAAATCACCCTGTAGCTATGTACATACGTTCTGTATGGTCAGCCGTGTCAGTCACACGTGATTGCGCAAGCAAATAAAGTTAACAGTAACACATACCGCACAAAGGTGTCATGGCTTTCAACAAGTAGCCGTAGTGTTGTCGGTTTGTTCTTGTTGTCTGTTTGTTGACAACAATATGGGGATTGTCAATTTTGTAAAGAATGACAACAAACCATCAATCCACATGGGCCTAAATTTTTTGTCAACAAACCGACAACAGTTGTGGGCGAATTGTAAACAACAATGACGCCTTTGCGCGGTATGTGTTAAAACTTTTGTGATTTTCACCTTTCAGCGCCCTTTCAGCCCAAGCCCCATCTTCCCTCCATTACAACTCCATCCACGAGGCCAAGGGTGAAAAGAGCTGACCTGTTTGATACCATTGGCAATTTGTATACCGTCTTTTCCAAGGTCCAGCTTCTGCTGCCCAACAAACCAGGGACGGCCATTCTTCTGAATGAAGTGTATGTCAACCTCAGCGTGAGGCACAAACATCACGAGTTGAAGGGCGAAGAAGCAACTGACTATGAGAGGTGCTTGAGGGAAGCCATGAGTGGCTGTCCAGTCATCGTCAGTGGAGATGCAGGCACAGGGAAATCGACATTGATAAAGAAGATCTGCTTCGACTGGAAACACTTGTTATCTACCGCACTGGCCGATTTCAAGCTTATTCTCTTGGCGAAACTCCGAGATTTGGCAGGACAGAAATTTGACTCCTGCCTCGATCTTTGCTGGCAATGGATGAAGCAGGCGTGTCTACCACTGCAAGACATGGACATTGAAACTGGAAAAGACCTACTGGACTGCTTGGAACTGAACCGGAAGGACGTTTTGCTGCTGTTGGATGGGCTGGATGAGTCAGCTGCACAGTGCGATGAACTCAATCGCCTTTTCAGCGGGCAGGAAGCAATAATGATTGCAAGATCACCCATCATTATCACCACCCGACCATACAAAATTGGAGAAATTGATGCATCCCGCTGTGAATTCGCCAACATTCTTCCTCTGACCCTTCAGAAACAGGAAGAGTTTGTGTGCAAGCATTTTCGGAAACTGAAAAACTTTTCTGAGCAGGAAAAGGAGAATTTTCTCGTCAAGCTCAGAAGCGACAAAAGTCTTCAGGAGTCGTTGTTGGGTCGCCCGCTGCTTCTTCTGATGGCAATGACCATTGGATATGCCAATGTGTCCAGCAGTCAGTACCGTCTGTACAAGGAGATGGGCAACAAGCTGATCGAAGCACGACCAGGGATCAAGAAATGGTTAGAAGTCAACAACTGGATCAATGATCCAAAAATCGTTCGTCTTGGTTCAATGGCATGGGAGGGTCTGATAGAAAGCGAGGAGGGTACAGTGGTGTTTAGTCAAGAAACCGTTGACCAATTCCAGGTGGATCATGGATTGATGGAAGCAGTGGGCTTTCTCATCTCTGAAGAGAAAGCAACAAAAACCATGAGTTCAACTGAAACTGTGAAAACCTACTCGTTCTCTCACAAAACCATGCAAGAATTCTTCGCCGCCGTCGCACTTGGACATGAACTGGATGCCGTGGATGAAGGATTTTGGCAACGCTAGTATGCTTTGATAAAAGAGCTCGAAAAAAAACTTTGTCCAGTACTGAAGCCGGCAGTCGCGACGTCACTGCACAGATGCTTGAGTTCATCGCTCCATCGGCAACTCGGCAGATTCGCCGTTTTCAGGCCATATTTAAAGGTGATGAAGATGCATGGTTGGTTCCCAGTCTTCAGCAGACATTCATTCTTCTGTTCGGCTTCATCGCTACTGAACATCCGCAACATCTGCTCCCCTTTCTCGACGAAATCACTGGTAGTCGGGTATTGTGGTTGTCAACCTTCTATAGATTCGGTCTGCTCGGGCGGCGCTTGAAGCTCGAGTGTGCCACTGAATCCCAGTATGCTGACTGCGTCCCCCTGCTTCGCCGTGAATACGAAAAGACTAAAGCCACTACTGGCGGTTTTCTTGGCGCCGTGTCATTTTCGGAACTGTTGCTTCTGACGCCATCAGCCATAACTGACATCAACGACGGTTGTTCTGTATGGAAGGACAACAATGGCGATGAGTGGATCGTCGTACATCTGGAAGCCGCCGCCGCATTTCCCCCCTCATTCAGCATTGCAGAAGTAGTGAAGGAACGTGGCATTCGCCGTTGGTGGCTGATCGGAAGTCCGGTTCAGGTGGCGCAATTTCTGCCATCCGTCGCCGCGCTCGATGTTACTGTGTTCCGTAATGAGCTTAGTGATTCCGATGATGGCAACACTACGTCTGACTCAGCGCTTTCACTACCACAGATGGAAAGCGTGAAGTGGCTGACTTTCAACATTTCGGCACAGTCGACGCCTGATGGACCAGCATGGACCCTGTTGTCTACTGTACTAAAAGCGCTTCCAAAATTGACAGGGTTTTTGCTATTTGGCAGCAATACAGAGCTGAATGCGGAGTCGCTCCAGTTCACCTCGGATGGCTTGCGACTTCTCCTGATTCATTCATCGTACATTGGTAGTGGATCCCTTTCCGCCCACTTCACCTCGTGCAAGGAGCAGTTGGAAGGATTGGAGCAGCTTAACCTGTACAACTGTCAATTGACTGCGACTGTCGCCGTGGAAATTCTCCAATCGCTCCAGCGCATATGCCCCAATCTTGACGAGATTGATTTTTCATACAACAGATTGCTGGCGAAGAATCAGTCGGGATTCGCGGCTCTCTGCCGAGAAATCGCCAAGTTCCCCAAGTTGAAGGGGCTGGGTCTGACCTGTTGTGGTTTGTCGGATGCTTCATTGGGTGAAGTGGAGCGGATGCTGACCGAATGCAAAGAAATGGAGGAGTGCTCTATGCGCTGGAATCGGATAAACTACAAGGGACCAGCATACCAGAGGTTGAGAGAAATCGCCGCGCCGATCAAGCTGCTCCCTCGCTGAATGATAATGCACGTATTGTTTGTTATAACTTGGTACTGTAAAATGTACTAACACAACATACCGTACAGGTTGTTTGCGGTGGCTGAAATTGAAACAATACGCTTACCTATGTACGTATTAAAAAACACGATACGCATCAGCGTTTGAGTCTCCAAAGAACTCATTTTTTGAAACAGTAAAACTGTGTGCAAATTGGGCTGCAATTGCAACCATTTATCTCCAACTTGAATCCATATAATATATATGGACAAAAATTATGGACAAAAACAATCTCGACCACATCAAAAGATGAAACAGCAAGTGAAATCAACCACCATAAAAGGACACCAACCAACCAACCACAACCAATGCACAACAGTATCTCATAGTGTACTATCCTATCCATTGCATACAGTGCGGGTAATTCAGGCCAGGGGGAAATTCGGGTCATATCCTCCTGTGCGTGCATGTCAACAAAATCACCAATCAGGGTACTATGGGGTAAACCCGGCCATCGGAAAATCCGGCCACCCAGTACAAGGCTGCATACCTCAGCAATCAATGGACCGATTGAGACACACACATCAATCGATTCCTTGAATTCTCCTCTTTCAAATGAGCTATTCGGATCATCTGGTTGCTGAAATAGCCAGTTCACAGGACGAGGAGCGGCGGCGTGTTACCCCATGGCCGGGTTTACCCAACGCTACCCTACCAAATCACTCATTCAACAATTCCTCATACTCTTCTTCCCACTTTTTCAAGTCCTCCTTCGTTTTTTCCTCATAATCCTCTTCTTCCACCATTTCTTCCAATGTCCGCTCATTCGCCGCATCCGTCTGAGGCAGTGCCCTTCTCATCGCCTCGTGTGCTTTCAAATACGCCGGCCAATTGTAGTCCATTAACCGTAGCTGCTGCCTCATTCGCATCAGCAGTTCGCCTTCCTCCAGGTAAGGGTTAAGCGAGGATCGATCAGGCACTGGAGAGAGAGTTTGCACATCTTTGTTGGAAGTAGAAGGAGGGGCAGGTTTAATGGATGCCGCCGCTTTTTCAGATGGTAGACCAGCCCTAATTGTTGGCTGTTGAGAAATCGCCGGAATATCGATATCGGAGAAAAAGGAGCGTCGATTCGGGTAGGTCGAAACGGCAGAAGGCCGTCGTTTTGCTGGTGTTGCATGGTCTGCTTGGGTTAACGACTGCTGAAGTTGAGATGATGATGTTGGTGGGACTGGTTCGTCTGGTACCTGTTGCTGCTGCTGAGTGAAAGAAAGTGAAACATTAGCTGCATGTTTGCCACCAGCGGGGGTTGCGCACTTTTTCAAGCGACGCAGCAGGTCTTCGTTTTCTTGTTGCTGCAACAGAGAAGTATACAGTACACTATACACATACACAGAGTTTCATACTGTACGAGTATGAGATGAATTCGTATGAAATGAGATAGAGTTGCATGGGGATTTATCTCGGCCGGCCCACGTGGCAGCAGCTTGCGGGTGCGTGAAGAGTGGAGCTTCAGATTGCGGGTTCGAATCCCGGTGCGTCGGCTGCTTTCATCAAGTTATGGCAAAGTTTTAATAGGGTACTGTGGGGTAAACCCGACCATCTACCTAGTTCTGAAAACCATGTTTCAAAGTGGGTCGCCGCTGGGCTGACTCCACCAAATAAAAACCGGCCGCCTTTACCCCATGATATACCCAACATTTCGGGTGCCCGTGAGGTCTCAGTGGTTTCTTACATCAAAAAGGCTCTCGCCCGGGTTCGATTCTCTCTAAGATCCTTGGCTTGATCATGATCAAAAAGGGGAAATTATATGTAGGTACGTATGTCATAGTTCACTGGTTAGGGCGCTCTCCTGAAACGCGAGAGGTCCAGGGTTCGATTCCTGCACATGTGGCCCAATTTTCCTTCTCGTTTCTTCCTTCCCTATACCAGAATCTGATTGTCGTGCATCATGCGCGTGAGCTCGTCTCGCGCCTTGCTTTTCGCGTCGTCCATCGCTTTCTTGTGCGCCACTTTCAGTCGATGCGTCTCTTCGCTGAGTCGGTCGCGCTCCTGTTGGTTCTTCATCATGCGAAGCCTCACAATCTCCAGTTCACCCTCCGCCCGCTCCAACATCTGCTCATTCGCCGCCAACTGCAAAACATCAACAACAACACCAGGCTTCTGCTTCTACTCTACTAATCTGTACCTATGAATATGTACTAACCTAAGTACCTAAATACTGTGTACTGTAACTCTCACACATACTGTACGTATGTATGTATACCAACGTAAACTGAACCTAGTACGTACGTACGTACCCATGCACATGTTGAAACGAACTTGGACTGACGGTCGGTACTACGTAATGTAAAGCAGGTAAATTAAAGCCGGGCGGCGAAGAGGAGGAACCCGACAATCCGCTCGCGTCCAGCACCCACTCCCTGCCCCCTCTATCGGCGGCGAAAAGAATCAGCGACGTCAGCTGCAGCAACCAATCGCCGGGCTTTCGCGAAAATATCCGCTCGGTTTCCGTCGCCTGCGGTCGACTTCTGCAGGACTGCGTGATCGTCAGTCGAAAACCGAGTACGACGACGACGGAGGAAACCTCCCCCTCGACCGCAAACGGCGGCCGCTTATTTGTCATCGGCGACGGACGGAAATTCTCGTCGACCAATGAGAACAAGCGTAGAAATGGTACGACAGCCGAGTACGAGTACCGTCACCACAACCACCGCGATCACAGAAACGGACACCATGACAGGTACAGAGGAAACGGGAACGCCAAGGATGAATAGAGGTGGGTCGGCTCCAACTCTGTTCAAATCCATCGAAGAGCAGCAGGAAAAGACGAAGCTGGAAGAAGCGAGCAAGAAACCTTCTGCGGGATCCGGAGGCACAACGAAGAAGAAACGGAGTAAAAAGAACGCAGCAGCTGCGTCGGATAACGCCGAAATTCAATCGATAAACGAGATGGATTTCTCCGGTCCTGAACGGGAGGCTTCGAGTGTCTCGGATACCGGAATTGTCCCGCATCCTCCGTCTCGACCCAATCCGAACAGATCTTCCGGTTCCAGACCGCCGTCAGCTTTGAACAAATTTCGAGCAAATCTGCAGCAGAAGACGAGCGGCAATAATTCTTCATCTTCTTGCACAGGAGGAGGAAACTGTCCGAGAAGTAAAAGTAGTTCCGCCACATCCCTATACTCGTCCGGGGCCGGAACAGCGGACGAGGAGCAGGAGGGGGAAGGGGAAGCGGGAGGAACATCGAGCGATGAAGATCGAGAAGTGAAGCGAATTCTGGAGATGAGACAGCAAAATGGCGGCGGCGGACAAATTGGTGTGCAAAAGCAGCAACTTCAGCAGAAAGTTGCTGTTAGTGCTGCAGCTCAGGGAAATAAGCAAAAAGCGGTGCAGAAGCCTCCGTCGGCAAAATCTAGGGATTCCGGTTTTCTGGGCGACAGCTACAGCTCCAGATTGAAAATGGCGGCGAGCAATAAAGAGCAGCCGATAGGAACGGCGGAAGGCGATGGTCCATGATGTTAAGTTTGGAGCAAACGAGGCGAACGATTGTAGCAGAAGCGATTTGTTAGTAGAAGAACTGAATATTTTTGAGCCTGCATACATACGTAGGGTACAGTGTACATACGTAGTGTGTAGTATGTACCAAGGATGGAAATTATTGTGTCATGAATGACCCAGTGCATCAAGTCAGATCCAAGTGCTAGTAATGCCGAAATATTTTTGATGATGCCAAGGTGCAATACAGTAATAGTGTACGAACGAACGGGAACGTCATAGGTACATATGTATCATACGTGTACAGAGTGCTCAAACTCGCTCACTCGACAGTCAGTAATGCATGTTGTTTGTGCTGGGATGTGCCACCCGTTGACATGACTATGGCTGATAAGACAAGATGGAGATTAGTTGTCAAGCTTGTGTAATCCTGCAACAATATCATCACCTGGCAAACTGCAACAACAATCAACAATAGCATCCGATGTATTGGGCCAACAATAGAACTTCCATATTTATTATGAAGATGAACTCACTTCAACCTCCGCCCGAAACCCGTCCGAGTTCCTGGCTACGGTAGCCTCACCCCCAGTTTGGAGAGTTGGCGCGAAGCTGGAAGAAGGCCAAGAAGAAGGGCCGTGGGAAGGAGGCGGCGTCACGAAACGAGCAAGGAGTTGATTGGAACGGACGCCGCCGCGTGGCCAATGAACTGCGATCTGTACAAAAGAACAAATTATATGTTTATTATTAGTACGTACGTGTATATGTATAGTACATATGTATTTCATCATTGCGAGCGAGGCGCAGTCTCTGTGTACGACGCAGCGAGCGTCAGTTCCACCAAGTAAAGAGCTTTGTGAGCAGTGGTGTGGAGTTGCGTGTAATAATACGAGCACGGTTTCGTCAAGATATTATTCCTTCCTGTGTACTATTTTACCATCGTATGTGCATCGAGAGCCTAGGCGGTCTCGTACGGCTCGGCTTATTCCATCAGCCTTAACAGACCTCACGTATCTTCAATTTTGGTAAGCGTGTATGTTTTATACAGTGTGAGTAAGTGCCTACTTACTGCACGGGAGCTAGTCCTGCTGGTTTTCCGGTGTGCGCGGGAGAGGCCGTAGGGCCCAATCTGCTGCAGCGTTGCGAGCCGGTATCGGAAGCACGTTGTACGTGGAGGCCTCTAACGAGCACGCGCTGTGTAAAACTGTTTACCATTTTTGTTGTGTACGTGTAAAATGTCGGCTGACGGAGACAAAAGCCCCAAAGTCGATGCCCACACGGGAGGAGCAGCTGAGGCCGCAGATGCCTCACAGCTCTCCCCTGGCGGGACTCTTTTCTCACCTGCCGCCCATCTGAAATTGGGTGCGGGTGGCGCGGAAGGCGGAGGTGACAATGGTCACTCTGCTGCCGCGGGTTCTCGGGCTGAGCAACTGAATCAGCCCAGAACGGAAGGCGAAAAGGGCGAAGAAGTGGAGGAAGAAGCCACTCCTCGCCCCAAGCACCATTCCACGCCGCTGACATATGGTCTTGATCCCGATCAGCTGGATGTGGTGCAAAAATTGCTGAGCGAAGCGGACGAAACTATGTCCGTCGCCGGCTCTGATCACGCAGCAGCCAAGCTTGCTGATGCGCGAGTGCTCACCGACGATTTGAATTTGAAATTGTCGGATGCCCAGCGTCGCCGCGCGTACGAAACTGTACGTACGCAACGCAAATTGAAGCGCAAGGGCAAGGGCACAGATCCGGTCAAAATGACGCAAGCTGAAGTTCTTGCGCATTTGACTTTGCGTACTGATGAGCTGGAGCAGGAATTGCGCCTGATGCAAGACCGAGAAGCTACCGCTCAACAGAGCGCGTTATTGTATGAACAAAGCCAGCTGGACGCGCCTGCAGTGCCCAGTAAGGATGATGTGACTGTGATTCACAAACGTCCGAGTGGCCGAACCAGATCTGGTGCACAGTACCAGAAGGAGAGCGGGTCTGAACGCCTTCCTCCCCTGCAAAAGAGTACAGTGGCCAACCGGTTGCTGACTCCGTTGGCATCAGGCCATAGACCGCAGGCTGGGGAAGCGGACCCCGCATCTCCGACGAATGTGACAGTAGGCGATGCAGTGGAGAGATCATTGCAAGCCGCCGCGGCCCGTCCTTTGCAATATGGAGCCAAGCCGATTGCCCATGCATTGGAAAGGCCGCCGACTGCTCTCACGTCCATGATGGGAGGATTTGAAGCTCTCAGATTGGATAAAGAGGAGTCTTTGAGACGTCAGGAGGCGGAAAAGCAGCGCCGACACGTGACGCCTCCACCCGCACCACGTGCGGAAGCCAGTACCTATCCCAAGAAAATGGTGACGCGGGATGGAATACTGGAATTGCAGTACAATCGTCCGTCTACTTCTGCTGATTATGTGGGTGGGAGTGGACAAGGCGATAGAGCAGAAGGAGGAGCGCCACGTCCGGTTTCTCCTGCTGCTTCCTGCAAAAGTCGCGGGTCGGACCGTGATTTTCATCAAAGAAAATATGATGATGGAGATCGCGGGGATCGTGGCGACGGCAAGAGAGATCCGCCAGAAAAGCGGTACTCTCGTCCCCGGCGACCATATTCTGTCGACCGGGATGATCCGTCTGATTCCGAAGAGGAAGAAAGACGTCGGCGGTACAGGCGCAAGCAGCGCATGTCGTACAAGCCGAGCAAACCACCCAAGTGGGACCGATCTGATATGGAATACCCACTTGTCTATTTGTTTTTCGAGGAATTTCACACCTATGCACAATATGTGTGCATGGATGAGGACGGGCTAATTGATGAGAACGCCCTCATTGTGGAACTCGGAAAGCATTTAGGAGGGGACGTGAGGGCTGTGTATGCTAACGCCCGCGTTTCCAATAAAACAGGTTCGTACGAATATGTACGTAACGAGTTGTTGCGTTGGGCTGTGGGTGAAGAAGGTACCATTTCGGCTCTCGCGACAATCTCGCAATTGTATTGGGACAGGAAGAGGCAATCTCTGATGCAGTTTGCTCAACACCTGTCGGCCATTGTAATTATGGCCTACCCCAATGTGGACGCCACTGTGCGTGAACAAATTTCTGCTCACGCATTTATGGAGAGGATTCCATCTGATTGGCGTCTCAAGCTGCGCATGCACCACCCTCATCTGGACAAACTATCAGATTTGGTCACTGTCTGTAGAAGGTGGGAGCAAGTGGAAGATGCGGAGAATACCTACCGCCAAGATAGAGACAAGGGCAGGTATTTTCAACATCGTTCACCATCTCCAAGGTATGCGGCCTACCGTTCCCCCGCTTTACCTGCACAAACTGAGTGCAAAGCGGCGGGCAGGCCTAATACCCCGGAAAAGCGATCTGCCTCCAGTCCGGCAAAACAGGACAGAGGACGGTCGCCATATCGTGGTGGCGCTTCAGCAAGTGCTACTACACCACGCCGTCAGACACCCAGTCCAGGGAGACCATTTAGTAGAGGTTCTACCCCGGACCGAGTGCAAGGTGAGTGTTACTTGTGTGGTGACACCACCCACTTCTTTGTCGACTGCCCCACTTTGTCAATGGAGCAGAAGGCAAGGATTGAAAAGCAGAGAGCCAAGCAACGACAGGCGAGAACTCAGGCTCGCTATTGCGTGGCGAAACTCTGCGTGAAAAGTGACAGTGAGCAGGAGTCTGAAACCCCCGCCACTGCATCACAGGTAGCAACTGCCATCAGACCGGCAGCATCTACCATGACAGACCCCAGCTTGGTTTCACAGCAAGAGACTAAGCTGGGGCAACGCACCGTATTCACTATGACTGGTGAACCTAGGCCAGTTTCAGTGGTACGTGCGTACGAAACGGAAGCCACTGAACAGCAGCCAGGTACGAGTTCAGCTACTGTACCGGTTACTGTAGGTGCTGCTTCTGGAGCTCTGAAGAAGGAGTTGGGTGAGCAAAAGCTGCCCAACGTCCCAGGGCTTATTGACATGCGGAAAGTTGTTGAATATCAACGCCGCACCAGATATCACAAGTCTGGCCACTGCATGACACTATGTCCACCAAGGCAGGGGCCAGGCTTGGGAGTTCTGGAAACTTTGGATGGGCCACTGAATGTGTTTTATGGCCCAGGGAAATTCTGTGCAGAGCGCGGCCCAGTGATTGTTGCGCCTGTGACAGTTATCAATAAATTGTGTGACGCAGTGATGGACACTGGGTCGGGTGTCAATTTTCTCAGCCAGGAGTTGTTGGATCAACTTGTGGAGGAGAATATGTTGACGTCTGCTGATGTTTATCAGCGCACAATTGCCTTCGAGCAAGAAATCGTAGGAGTAGGAGGGAGTCTGCCCTCTCGCTACTCGAAATCTGAGATTTTCTTGCCCGTGCACTCTGGCGATGGCACCAATCCTACTGATGTGCCATTTGTCGTTGCACCGCTCCATGTGACAGGAATGGATCTGTTGCTGGGGGCGCATGCAATGATGGCCATGGGTTACAGACTGATGGATCCGGCAGGAAGAGATGTCTTCCGCCGTCCTAATTGTCTTCGTCCTCCAGGATTCAGGCCGGAATTTGCCACTGCTGAAGAGTGTCGTTTCGCCCAGGATCCAGCTTGTCCTGCTAATTTTACAGCAATGAGACAGGCCACGGAGGTAGTACAAACGTCCGAAACTGCGGACTTGCCGGTTTTTCAGTGACGTTCTCTGCCAGGGAGCCGGGTAGGGAACAAACGTTTGAGTTCGGGCAGCCCAGTCAAGTCACTGGAGAGCTGCACGACATCTCAACGTCACTGGCAGACTTGCCTAAAAAGCGGGTGCCTATACATTCAAGATATGTATTCGTACCTGGCGATGATGTACAGAGCAAGTGGCACATTGATATTGAGCCTACTGTAGTGTGTATGCAAACAAGAAGACCCACTACAGTGAGTTTGTATGGATGCGCTACTGAATTGCTCCATATGGGCTTACCTGATGGATGTCAGCTGGGCATGATGTATCCTCTGAATGGTGATGACTATGAGGAGGTACCCATGCATAAACTGGCTGAACCACAGCGGGCAGCTTCACGGCTCCTAGCTGCCCAAAGCCTGCCACTCACAGCTGAAAGGAAAAACCAGCTGATTGAGTATTTTCAAACGGATCAGTGGAACTGCAGTCCGCAGCAAAAGGACGAGTTCCTTGATCTACTTCTCACTCATCATGATCGATTTGCGCTCAAGGAGAGTGAGCTGGGAGAAGCAAAAGGAGTAGAGCTAAAAATTGAAACAGATGGCTCGCCTCCGATTGCTTTAAAACCCAGAAAGGTACCGTATTCGGACTTAGAGGAATTGGCTGCTTTACTGCAGAACCTATTGGACAATAAAATTATTGTTCATTCTCAGAGTGCGTATGCGGCACCTATTGTAATAGTACGTAAGAAGGATACTGGCGCAATACGTATGTGCATTGACTATACTCTTTTGAATAAGTGTATGGTTAAGATACAGTATCCTTTAACTACCATAACCACGTTGTTAGATAGAGCGGGAGCTGTCAAGCCTAACTATCTGTCAACGGCGGATATGTTGAGCGGCTTTTACCAAGTGAAGGTAGAAGAAAGCTCACGTGCTAAGACAGCATTTGTCTGCCCTTTGGGACAGTTTGAATTTCTGCGGATGCCGTTTGGAATTTGCACTGCTCCTAGCGTGTTCAGTAGATTGATGAACATCGTATTAGAGGGCATGGACCTAA
>JASAMW010005068.1:0-19607 GCA_030247985.1 Epsilonema sp. ZAB3_2
TTAGCAATGGACATAAACAAGTTCAGGCGGTCTTTTGGTACAAATGAAAAATGCCCTCGTGTATTGCCCCCCTCGTGTATAACCTGCATGTAGTGTTTGTTGGTGAGCTTGCAACGCTAACATATGTGTGTAGAGCGCCGATCTTGGCATTAATTTGGGCTCGAGCTCATTTGCACTCAATTAAAGGGGTTCGCCGTGGCGAAATCCAGCAGGTAAGGCTGCAATGCTGGGGTGATAGAGCAAGTTCTAAGCTTTCATTTGATGTATATATTGTATGTTCGAAAATCGCTGGTTGCGCTGTTACAAGCTGTTGAAGTTTCTGTTTAGTACAGGTCCAGTTCAGGGGCCAATTTTCGAGGTTTTTGGCTTGTATCTCCGGCGGGACGGCAGGTAGCCATGAGATCTGCACATGAACAGGCGTGGTTTCCGCCGACCTATCTCATGGTACCTTGCTTTTCTATTTTTAGCGAGAATTGATGAAGTTATAAGCAAAATGCTTCGAATTTTAGTGGTGTCCACTCCGTTGTGGACAGCACTAAAATTCGAAGCAGTTTGCTTATAATTTCATCAATTGTAGAGAGAATTTGAAAAGCAAGGTACCACGAGATAGGTCGGCGCAAACCACGCCTGTTCATGTGCAGATCTCATGGCTACCTGCCGTCCCGCCGGAGATACAAGCCAAAAACCTCGAAAATTGGCCCCTGAACTGGACCTGTACTAAACGGAAACTTCAACAGCTTGTAACAGCGCAACCAGCGATTTTCGAACATACAATATATACATCAAATGAAAGCTTAGAACTTGCTCTATCACCCCAGCATTGCAGCCTTACCTGCTGGATTTCGCCACGGCGAACCCCTTTAAGAGATTTGAGCACAAGAGAAGAAATTTGAAAAATTGGACGGCCAGTGCATGAGTCGAACACAATACGGAGTCAATACGGAGCGCGTACGAGCCCAGTGAGAAGTACAAGGGTAGAGAGAGATTTGAGAAATTGAGCTGTGTGGTCAGATGGGACCTTAGGCTTCGGCTTCGGCTTAGGCTTAGGCTTAGGCTTAGGCTTAGGCTTAGGCTTAGGCTTGGGCTTGGGCTTGGGCTTGGGGTTGGAGTTGGAGTTGGATGACTGACAAGCCAACTGCGTATGGGCAATTGACCGAAGGAAATTTCAAAAATCGATCCTCGCCTTCACTATGGGGAAATCTTTGCTGCATCCGCCCTTTAAGTATGAAAAATCAAAAATGTACTACACCTTTTTCGATTATTCAAAATAAACGAACAATGCCGCAAAAACTTTTCCACTAAAAGTAGTCTATCCTAGTAGAATTTCGTGTAGATTTCAAAAAAAGTATCGTTGATCAAAAAAATTAACCCCTTACCCAAAAATTGTCAAAAGTATACAAATTTGCAAAATTCAGGGCTATAGATACATATACGTATATGTATATTCAGGGCTATATTCAGGGCTATACGTAGACCTAAGCCCGCATGTTGTATGTGCTGCTATTAGAAAGCTGCCAAATAAATGTTCTAAAAGTCCTGATGGTTTTCCGACTTTTTTCCTCCGCTCAATTGCAAAATTTTCGTGCACAAATTCTGATGGTACTGTAGGACCACATGATATTGATTGCTGCATTTGTCACCCCCTTAGTGTAGTTTTTTCAAAAAGCTTTCAAGATGGAGTGCTCCCAGATATTTGGCTTACTGCAGATGTAACCCCCTTGTACAAAAAGGGCGATGTAGCTGATGTTTTAAATTATCGACCAATTAGTCTAACGTGTGTGCTCTGTAAGGTGCTGGAGAGTATTATCAAGACAGAGATTACTGCATACTTACTTCGTCATAGCCTAATCACTAAGCATCAACATGGATTTTTGTCGCGCAAGTCTGTAACCACTCAACTGTTAGAGAGCTTGGATTTTTGGACAAGTGCCGTTGACAATAAAATGTGTCTAGACGCAATTTATTTAGACTTCAAAAAAGCATTTGATAGTGTCAGTCATTCCAAACTAATGATAAAATTAGAAGCATACGGTATTGAGGGACAATTACTGAACTGGATATCAGCTTTTTTGCACAACAGGACGCAACGTGTTTCAGTTAGAAATTCCGTTTCATGCTGTAAAAATGTTACGAGTGGTGTCATTCAGGGCAGCGTACTAGGACCATTGCTGTTAACAGCTGTGAACAGTGATAATTTCCTGTCTGTAAATGCAAACAAGACTAGGGCTGGTGCCCATAGCAAACTAATCACTAAAGATGCTAACCTTGATGTTAGAAAATATTTTTACAGCAGTCGTATTGTCAATACTTGGAACCAGCTTGACAGGCGCACCATATCTTCGAACTCAACAGGGTCATTTGCAGCGTCCCTTGAAAAACATTCAAAAATTGAGCGCTTCCTTCGCGTATACACATTCTAACACGTGTCTTTTTGAGCTTATGTACGTTGGCGTCAAGTTATTTCACTATCCTGTTCAAATTTCATACTGTACTACGGTATCGTGTTTCTGTTGACAGATGCAACTATTGTTTTACTGTATTGATATGTTATACTCCGCACCTAAGGTTCGTACAGTACATTCTGTTGGTCTGCCCGCTTACTGTACAGTACTGCATGTAGACTGCGGTTCGTATTCTGTGCTGCTGGTGTGTTCTTCCCTTATTGCACAATTGTGTGAATAAAGGTTTTTGATTTGATTTGAGATAGCCTATGAAAATCTGGGGCGCAAAAATTTTAGCAAGTGTAGCTAGCCAACGGGGTCTGGGGCAGAGCCCCAAGCGCCGGAGACTATGGGGGGTCTGGGGGCAGAGTCCCCAGTGAAGGTCCAGGGGGCAGCCCTTTGGAAAATTTTTTTCAATTTTAAGACTAGAATCGCTCATTTTCCAAGCATCAGAAACTATTCAAAATCCAGCTTTTATTGCACAGTGACAGGTACTCAGTATGCAAGAAGCCCGACAATGTACGTACGAGTACAAAACCATACATATGCGCGTAGATAAGTACGTCGTAATATCTTCTTGACCTTGTAGTAGACCCAAAAGAGGTGGGAAAGGCCGATTATGGCGGTTTTAGGGGAATTGAGCCCATCTTGCATGCGACCATGCAACCAGTTGTAAAAAGTCAGGTGAAAATTTTGCGCCCCTAGCCGCCGAAATTTGGGGCGCGAAAATATTCTTGGGGCGCTAGCGCCCCTAGCGCATACCTATCTATAGCCCTTAGGAAGTAAAATTTTTTTTAACCCCCGATACTATTTTTGAAATCTACACCAAATTTTACATAGGATAGGCTACTTTTAATGAAGAACCGACTGACCAGGAAGATGAAAAGTAAGCAATGACGCCCAGTCTCAATGTCTGTCAATTCCAAGAAAAGAAGGACGGAAGCGTGACACAAGGAGAGCAGAGAAGAGAACCGACTGACCAGGAAGATGAAAAGTGTACAATGACGCCCAGTCTCAATGTCCCAGTCTCAATGTCTGTCAATTCCAAGAAAAGAAGGACGGAAGTGTGACACAAGGAGAGCAGCAGAGAAGAGAACCGACTGACCAGGAAGATGAAAAGTGTACAATGACGCCCAGTCTCAATGTCCCAGTCTCAATGTCTGTCAATTGCAAAGATAACACCAGCGTATAGCACAGGTACAAACTGATTCACACTCATATTGCAGAGAAAAAACAGTAGTAAGGCCATACAAGCTTTTGGTGTGCGAACTACAAAATAGCACTAATTAAAGCTGAACATGTCTCATCAATAAAACATGATACTAACTAAAACCCATAAACAAGCTGCTCTTTCAATGTGGAGTCTTTATCTAAGAGGTTTTTAGTATACTGACAGGAGTAAAAGTCCAAAGTCGAAGTCCCAAGTCCAAAAGCCCAAGCCCAAGACTGCCTCCAGTAAAAATATCTCAGGACCTAGACTACGCGGAGCAAAGCGGCCAAGAATGCCACGGCTAACTTTTAGCGAAATTGACAACAAAAAACCGCTTGCTTCTAGGTGCTCTCAGTGGCGAGATATCGCCGAATTTCCTTATGTACTGAAATGTGCGTAGACATTTGGCAACGCAAAACCAAGCAAACCAAAACCACCCCACGACCCTGTTTACTCCCGATGCGCATTTTTATCGTCTTTGACACGCAAGCGTATTTCTACGACTCTGATTTATCGGGCGTTTGTGAGGTTTGGAGTTGCCCAATGGTCTGTGCCCACCACCACCCATTTGTAAGTAGCCTAGCCTACGCCTACTTATCTATTTTTAATAGACAATAGACAAGATTTTAAGATAAGATTTGCGATTATAATAGATAATTAAAATTTATTTTGGATAAATAGCCTAAATAGGAATATTTATTATCAGGCGGCATTAGCAACTTGCTGCCATTTTAACAGTCGCAATAGTAGAATTTAATTAAAAATAGTGAATTCATGTCAACACGCCGCTGCTAGGTAGTTATCGTAATACATACATACGTAACGATGACATGACTGCTTGCCTGTCTTCTAGTGGCCAATCGTTCTTGAAGGCATAGATGGCCACTCGTACAGTCGGTATGAGACAGAGTGGGATTAGTATCAGCTGGACAACAGCTATGATCCATGTGGCCGTCTTCACATGCATACAGTTGCAGCAACGGTCGCTCGCGGGCACTGAAAACAAATAACAAAGATCTTCTTCACATTACTCCGCTCCGCAGTACAGTACGTACATACAGTAGGCTACATCCACTGTGCCACAAGCTCCACCTTGCGCAGTTTACTGAATAATACAGGTAAAAGGCACAGAAATTGTCGGAAATTTTTTTAAAACATAAAAGAAGCATTGGATGAGTTCTCGAACAAAAGAGAAAACAAAAGTTCTCTTTTGTGCGTGCCAACAAAAGAGCGTGTGCGAGTCCGGTGACCAAAGTACAAGAGTGGGAGTTTGAGAAATTGAGCTGTGCAGTCAGATAGTGGTGTGCGCTAATAGGGGCGTAATCCCGTTCTGCGTTGCGTGTTCGACTCACGCACTGGCTGCCCAATTTTTCAAACTGCTTCTCTTGTGCTATTATGTCTTAATAGAGTACACCCGCGCTAAAGACTATTCCATCATGTCTTGCGTCCTCATGAAAAGAGCACAAAGAAAGTGAGCGATTTTGAAAATAATAAAGCAGTAAACATTGCAACCCTGGTAATTTTCACTTACTCTTTGTTCTTTTCTTTTACTTCCGCTTGGTAATTTCTGGTATGGTTATCTTTTTCAACTGCCAGCAAACGTCCAGTGTAGCAATGGAAATAATTCAAGCTGTGTGTGGGATTTTGTACACCCTACGAAATGAAGCAGCTTGCCTCTGTTACTAACTACCACTAGGAAGAAGATTGGGTGCATTTAGCCTTTGTTTTTGATGTGTACGTAACATTGATGCTCGGATGTTTGTATTGTAGGTACGTATAGTTCATTTTGCGCACATTACATACGCGTAGACTCCTCTGTGGCTGTGGCGTACAGCCGTTTATCATTAAGCTTCCTGGAGGGCTGTTAAGCTTCATTGGAGGAGGAATTTTGGACTGCGTCTGGGACTGGTTTCTTGGTGAGGTTTTTTCACGTTTCAAAAGCGCATAAATTGTGTTATATCAATTTTACAGCAGCTGGCACAAAACTGAAAACCAATTTTTTATTTCAGCTTTCTTTCATATTATTTTTGTTTGGACGCAATATTCTGTCCTGAACAAGCATCTGCTTTATGTTCAGCCTGTACTTTTTCCTCGTCATATGATGATTACTCTTCTGACTGAACTGACGTGATTGATTATATTGCGATGATAGGCTGATAGCAAGGACTTGCTGATAGTAACGGTTGACTTGCTTTTATTGCTTCGCTTCATTCATGCTAAACTCCCTTGTGCAGCCTAAAATGGTGGCTTATTTGAACAGACAGGTTACGGTGTAGTTACGAGAGCCAATAATTAGAGATGCGACGATAGTGAATTTTTGGAGAAATCGATACCGATACCGATATCGATAGTTTTTCACCGAGCCAATTCGATACCGATACCGATACCGATAGTTGCAAGTTTTTCCAAATCGATACCGATACCGATACCGATAGTGTGGGCAAAAAATTATCGATTTTCGATAGCGATACCGATAGTTTTGTAACACTGTGTTTTGAAAAGCAATGGGCATTTATTTACTAGGTAGGAGCAGGAAAACACTTTTGGGTATGACTGTACTGACAATAATAAATAAATAATTAAGAGCAATGTCCATTTTACTAAATAAATACCTAGTAAATGGTACCAATGTATGTTATGAATGAGATGTAGTGTAGGGTACTGTGGGGTAAGCCTGGCCATGTGGCAGACCCGACCAAATAATCTTCTTTGAACTTGCTGTTTCAGCAAATGAATAGCCAAATAAGTTCATTTGAAATAGGATAGTTGAGGAAATCGATTTGATATTTTCACATGGCCGGGTTTACCCCATAGTACCCCGCAACATGACCCCTACTAGATATCTAACCTTTGCATAACTTCTTTAAGTCATAGATATGACTGCAGTTACTGCAAAAACTAATTTATGCCACTACTCCACGAACTTTGCACTGAAATCGACGTGCCCTTGCTTCGCGCATGGCCAAATTTCTGTAGAAAAAATTACTATCGAAAATCGATATTTTTTACATGATTATTCGATACCGATACCGATATCGATAGTAGGAGCAAGAAGAAAATTCGATACGATACCGATACCGATAGTGCAAGGAAAGCAATTTTCGATACCGATATCGATACCGATAGTTCAAAAAATGCTCGATACTATCGATTTTCGATACCGATACCGATATATCGTCGCATCTCTACCAATAATATCAAAAGTGGTGTAGCAGCACTCTTTTCGTATGCCCTTTCAGTCTTAACACCACGGATACAGTATTGACGAAAACAAACCTGACGTACCGTAGTCGCAACCAAAAACTTGTATACTTTTACAACTGTCAGCTAAAATCTATGAGCTACTAAATCATCAACTCTAGGCCGTCAACTTCTTGTCAGATCAATCGCGCAAAATGAAATCTATGAGCTACTGAATCATCAACTCTAGGCGGTCAACTTCTTGTCTAATCAATCCCGCAAAAGGGTTGATGAGAAACCTTATGGGTTCTTGCTATCGTGCCAGTATCCATCCATCCTTGTTTCTTGCTTGTGGTGTCCTCTGTCAAGAAGATAGGTCTTATTCCCATTCATAAAATGCGGTTGATCTTCTGCCTCTGCTCATTTCGTCTGGACCTGGAGCAAAGCGTCGTCTAACTTCCCCGGTTCTGGTGCCAGCGAATTGCTTGAGACGGTCGAGCATGTGGCCAAAGTTCCGCTTTCGCCTAATCCGTCTGGCTCCGCCGTACGGCCCGATCCCGTGCAGTGAAGTCTCGAAGTGCGGACGGACTAGACGAAGCTCGAAAACTTCTTCGTCTCCAGGGTAGTTGAAGTAGGAGCGACGATGACGCTGCGGTACCTGAACCCAGGGCCGACTCAGGATCAGAATATTCGCATCGCTGGATGGATAGGAGCTGACGAGGGAGGGAATGAGAGTGACCGATGCGGACAGCAGTGTGAACAGGGCCAATGAACTGACGCCAACTTTCATCTGAAACAGAGAACAGGTGTGATTGGCTAAAAACGGCCCGACTGATAAACTGTCGCTAATATTGTCCATTAAAGGCAAGGGTTCCCCTGACACCGACTTTCGAATTTTGAGTTCAAAGCAATTTATCCATATACTATATCTTTCTAAACAAAACCGCTTGAGTTGGTAAAAAAGATAGTTTATGATAAAATTGGTTTGAACTCAAAATTCGACAGTCGGCGTTAGGGGACCCCTTGCCTTTAATTGCGCTGAAAATTTCTGGGTGGTCGGGACTGCGAGTTGCCCTGTATTACAGTGATCATTTAGTGCAATTTTTGATTTGTGTCGACGGATGCTGGGCGGGAGTCCCCAAATCAAAAATTGCACTGAAAATACAGTATTAAAATTAGAGGGGTCAGCGTCAATTCGCGACCACCCAGAAAGAAATTTCAAATCAATCAATTGAGTTGAATGAATTACAGTGCCTTTTCATTAAACCTGCACCTATTGTATGTACACAAATATTACAACGGCGTTTTCATATTTCACACTCTTTTAGCATTGTAAAGAAACACTGCATAAATTGGAAAACAAAATGATTAGAAAAGGAATCGTTACAAAAAACACAACACACACATTGCACGTACTACAAAGTACAGTGTACTCTAGGAAGCAGAATGACAGATTGGCGCTAATAAAAAAGAAAAGACAAAAATTAGACAAGATGAAGCTGATCAGATCAGAACCTGCTGAACGAAAAACTTTTCTACTCACCTAGCAGCAGAAGCTAAACTGTTTTACTAATCATAGCTTCTACTTTATAAGGTAGCCAAAAACCGTCATGTTATTATACTGTATACGTCATATCAATTCCGGTGTGCGCCTACACGTTAATTTCCTGCTAATAAAGCAAAGCTTTGCTCTTGATCAAATTAACCTAATCCTAATTGAACAGGTAAAAGAACAAGGAAGATCCTCGTTTGTAATGCACGAATAAAGCACCGGTGGTCGATGATACGAGGTATACCTACCTAATTTGGTCAAAAAGCAATAAGCTTCCCCTTGCCACCCAGGCGTTTCAGATTGCACGCTCGCTACATACATATGTACTAACAGTGCAGATTAGAACAGAGAGTGGCCGACATTGATAAAGAATATTAAATTTGCCGCGAGCAGTCATTTACATAAGGAAATTAGGGCAACATGCGCCAGGTAGTAATTAAGAGTCGCTTTGCGTAAAAGAGAAAATTATTTCCGCGAAAACTGTAGTATACGTACTAGTGCCCGTCTGTGGGAGTTTGTGCAGGCCGACACACGACACTCGTCATTTTCATCAAGTGTCGCTCACTCACACTATTCGTCAGTCAGTCACTTTAGTACCGTATTTACCGGTAGATAACCCCCCCCAATGCATAACCCCCCCCCCCCCCCCCCACTGCATACACCCATATTGGCAAAACATAAAAAATGCCCAATGCATAACCCCCCCCTATGCATACCCCCATATGTACTGTACAGTACCTGAACCTACCTATGTAAGCTGGTCATAAGCTACCCATAGCCACTCCCACACCAAGCTAAGATGCCTATAAGCCTGCTTGGGGGTGTATTGTACTAGAATAACCCTGTTTTGACCTCAATTATGCCCTAAAACACGTGCTTTTGACCTAAAAAATACGCCTCTGCGCACCTCTCAAAAACATAAAAAATGCCCCATGCATAACCCCCCCCAATGCATAACCCCCCCCCTATGCATACCCCCATATGGGACCTCTCAATTTTTGCATACCCCCATGGGGCTATGCACCGGTAAATACGGTAGTTGTCCCGTCACCCATAGAGATCATGAAAGCAATGCACCTCCATTTCAGCCGCCGTAGCTTTCACAAACATGCGCTAAATTCAAGATTACGGTGGGCGGGCAAATTGAAAAACGAGTCTATTGTGTTCTCCCTTGGGAGCCGGAAAAGCTACAAATGACGCGGCGCTAAACCAAGGTACAGTATACAATACGTATGTTGTTACTTCAGGAAGAATAGGTACTGTCAAAAATCTATATAAATTCAATTCCCTATCTCAACCCGAATCCAGCCTTCCCGCATAAAAGCCATGCCCAGGCATAGCTTTACCTTCGCTTATATTGCTTTATTTTGTTCGGTCCATTTCACCGCAAGAGGACACTGCAGGACGTCTTGCAACATTCCTGACCATACTTCCATAAGATAATCTGCTGCTGGAAACTGATGGAATAGCTTTCCACGGATACACTGGAAGGAAACACTCTTTTTTATTCATAACGTTATTATGGAATCACTTTTTATTCACGACAAACCAGCAACAAAAACATACTATACTCACGTTTTTTCAACCATGCATACGAAATGAAGCAGGCACATGTACTGTACGTGAACGTGTACGTATGTACGTACCAGAGACATTGTCAACAAGTCAGTTTGCGACAGAACGCTATCAAAGCGGATGGAGTCATGCCAGAAATGTCATTACTTCTGCTCAGTTCATCCAATAACCACTTCAACGAAAGGGGCTCCCGCACTGCAACAAAACAACAAACAACACCCACATTACCGTATGATTGAGAGTGCGGGTGGGGTAATTTGAGGTAAAACGCGCGGTAATTGCGTAGGTATCCATTCTGCCTACAGTAGCAATTATGAAACGTGCCAGGAGATGAAAGGTAAATTAAATTATGTTTTCCACCTCCCACTACTTTCTTCAGGTAGGAGGGAACGCACGTATGCATGTGTACACATACGTACGATACGTTACCTTTGTTTTGGCACCTACGTATTCGCCTTGCTCCATAAAAGCAGTTGTCGTTTCGACCTCCCCGTCGAATTTGAGCTGCAGTTATCACACACACGCAGAGCAAGCCGAAGCAATTATTTAGCGCGTGCGTGATAACTACAGCTCAAAATTCGGCGTACTTTGCGGAAAAAAATAATTGCTTCGGCGTGCTTTACGAGCGTGCGATAACTACAGCTCATATTCGGCGTAGGGTAACATGGGGTGAACCCGCCCCCCTAAGCAGTTCTCTGGAACCAATGGCTGAACCAAAACAAAATCACATGGCATAAAATACCTGGTTAGGCCTTAGTTAAACGTGCAAAGTACGGCTCTACTGCTGAACGTCTTTAGAGAGTTATGGTCAATTTCAGCTGTCGCTAAAACACGAGCCCTGGGGGGGTGAACCCGCCCGCCTAAGGTTTAGGCCATTTTCAGGCTGACCAAGCTATATTTTTATGGCCGTTTTTTCAAGATGGAAGCCAAGCTTATTTCCAACGCCAGTAATTAAAAAATAACTGACTAAAATATTTCTGCCTGATGCATGAAGGGCACGAATGAGACAACTCTAGTGACAGCCCATCTCTTCAGTACTGGGGGTGAACCCGCCCACCCATGATTTTGGCTAATTTGAGGCTGCCCGGGCTATTCTGTATAGTATCATTCTGGCATGTTATAAAAGAAGCATAAGCAATAACCATGAATAACAGCTACCAATTAGCCAACTAGATAGTTTAGGTAGGTAATACTGTGGTGTGAATGGGACTACTTTGCTGTAAACTAACCTTTCAGTACTGGGGGGTGAAGCCGCCCACCCATAAAATTTTAAGAAAATTTGCATGAACGACTTTTCGCTTGAGAAATCGTAAGAAAATAGTGTAAGATTAGCTGAACGCACTTTCCTATGTGATTGTGCACTGATATGACAGCTGCTTAGGATTGCAGTAGATTGAGCTGATCAGGTGGGCGGGTTTACCCTGTACTTTAGTACAGGAGTTCAGGTGGGTGCATTTACCCCACTAGTACTGAAATTGTTTTTTTTGCCATATCTCCAGTAACAGTGGGGCGAATTGGTTGAAACTTCGCCTGGGGGTAGGGTACCATGCCTCCTTGCCCCCCACATACCGGGTGTTCATTTATAACGTACAGGGTGTTTTTGCGCAACATCTAAAGTTTCGCCATTTTCGACCTCTTGTTGAAAAACGTGAACCCGTGAGCTTGATGTTTCAACAAATGCCAAATAGCTCATTTGAAAGAGGAGAGTTCAAGGAATCGATTGATATCCTAGTTGTTTCAATAGGTCCATTGGTTCCTGAGATACACAGTCCTGAACCCTTAGGCGGGCGGATTTACCCATGGGCGGGTTCACCCCATGTTACCCTACTTTGCGAAAAAATAATTGCTTCGGCGTGCTTTACGAGCGTGCGACAACTACAGCTCATATTCGGCGGGCAGGTTGAAACGACAACTGCTCTTATGGAGCAAGGCGAATACGTACCTGTTGCTTCAGTTGCTTGAAGGGCGAGCTTGAATTCACCGAGATCATAGTATGTGAGGAATGGACACAATCCAGCAAAGTCATCATCGCCTTGCGTACTGCATTCCCGTAGAGAAGATAACCCGGCAAATCTCCGTAGCGCATTAGGGTTTACGTCTAAAACAGAACTATTTTTAGATTGGTAGGCCTTCGTCGTTCAGTCGTCTGGCGCCGCGTTCACCAGACGTCCGTACGTCCATCCGTTCGTCAACCCATAACGTGTCCGTCCGTCCGTCAACCCAACCCCACGTCAACCGTGTAAAGGTTGACGGACGTACGGATTTACGGATGTCTGGTGAACGCGGCACGGGAGCGGTAGCAAAGAGCAAGCAAACAAAAGCAAAGACAGTAAACGACGTCGTCGACCACGTCAGTACCGATCTATACTTCCACTAAATAATACTGCGGGCCACCTCGCAACTACTCAAAAGTGTTAGCGCAAGTAGCGAAGAATACTGTACAGTCTGTGTCATGCCGCGTTCCGTATACTATGGCAATAGCCGGGCCCCGAGAGGGGGGAGAGAAATAGGACCGAACGGGAATCGAACCCGCTACCCTCGGATACAGCTGTGGACTAAGGCACACGACCACGCGCCGGTTCAAGGACAGATGGCTAAACTCGCCCTACATTCCTGGAACTATGTATGTACATAGTTTACATAGTTTACATATGTATGTACATAGTCTACTTATCGCTCCTTGGTTTACGTAAAGTACTGGCCTCGGACGCTTTTGCCATAGTACGTACGCAGTAAGTCAAGCAACAGTACATAACATTGCAAGAGAAGAGACCATGTGGGCCCCATCTCTGCTTGTTCAGTAAGGATATAACGTGTACACCTATACGTAAGTACGTACGTGTTTATTGATGTTTTAGGAGTCCACGAATTGCAGTTTTATCCGTTGTTTACGCCGACAGCGAAAGTCGACCACGGACTGTCAAAAAGAAGAGAAGGGAAGGGAAAAAGAAAGTTTCAGTTTCTGTGAATTCAGTTTATGACGAAACTTTCTTTTTTTCCCTTCCCTTCTCTTCTTTTTGACAGTCCGTGGTCGACTTTCGCTGTCGGCGTAAACAACGGATGAAACTGCAATTCGTGGACTCCTAAAATATCAATAAACACGTACGTACGTATAGGTGTACACGTTATATCCTTACTGAACAAGCAGAGATGGGGCCCACAGGGGAGTAGTGACCTTGACAGAGTTTCTCCTCGACGGCTTGCGTGAGATTCGTCAGGAATTCCTTGTGCAGGAGCGGCGGCGGCGTCTGCTCCTTTCTCCGCTCTCGAAAACGAGCGTACTCCAGCACCAGCTTCACCTGCCACACGTCGTCACAGCTGAGGCGTCGCCCAGACGACACCACCTGAAACATAAACGTACAAGAAAGATGTCGCCAGCAGGGGGTAGGTACATAGCCGACAAAAATCTGGGGCGCATAAGGGCAAAGTCACCTCTTTACCTGCCACCTTCCGGCACACCTCTTCATTCATATCTACCATACAGTAATTTTGCGCCTCTGGCAGCTGATTTTTGGGGCGCAAATGGAAAACTGGGACGGAAATGCGCCTCAAGTTTCCACGTACCTACCCCCCAGGCCAGGTAAACGGATGCCCCAACCTTTGGCTGGGGAAGGGAAAACTGTCCACTGGGGCAGCGGGGCTCGAACCCGCACCTTCGGCTTACAAGGCCAACGCTCTACCAATTGAGCTATGTCATCGGACAAGAGTTCACCGCAAGTGCCTGCTATATGTACTCGCATACGCAGCGCCACTTGTCATCCGTCAACAATTGGAGCTTCAGGCCAGGCTGTTCGCTGTAGTCTGGCCCCAGTTACACCGTATTTTATATCGTAGCTGGAAAATTCTTCTTCGACTTCCTTACCATCCATAGTTGACTGAGCATGGTGTATGCGTATGGGTGTTCCTCTTTGATGCACCATTGAAGCAAGGAATCCAGCACCGATTCACACAAGTCCTCCTGAAAAAAAGTTACAATCAAAGCGCTTCCTACCTAACAGCAATGCAAATTCGCACGTAGAAGGTAAACTCGTGAGTTCATCACCTCACCAACCTTTTGACTGGCCGCTAGCTGCAAGCTATTCTTCTTTCTCTTGCCATCCTTCTTCGGTGCAACCATCCACAGATCTGGCCACAGTGCTAGCACACCCAGGCGACTTTTATAACCCTGAAAAATTGCGCAATCACAACTCATCCATTCATATTCATCCACTCACCTCTAACTTTACTCAAAGTTCAACCTCACCGCGAGTTTACTCAACACGTGTGCAGCGCACTACTGACTCAGGGGGTAGGCAGGCAGCCGACAAAAACTGAGGCGCAAAATAGAAAACTGGGACGAAAATGTGCCTCCACGTACCTACCCACCAGTAGTCGACAGCAGACAGGCCAATTTACTCGGACCGAGCTCGTCGGTCTTGCGTGTTGAAGCATAGGAGCCGACGTATACGGTCCGACTTCAGTTCGCACCTCATTAGCAGTCTGACCGCGTGAGTACTTTTGCCCGCACCCACAACTTCTCGTCTGGCAGCGACGAGCTCACACCTTCCTCCCACCTTGCTCGCTACGTGAAGGAAATTTGCCTGTGTGACGCGACGAGTTCTTTTGGTCTGTGCGCGGTGTGGGCAAGCGACGAACAAATTTGTACGCGTGCTTTGTACGCAAGCAGGGAGGAGAGCGAAAGAAGTGAAGAGAACGCAAGCGTGCGTGCGTCTGCCACCGACGACTGGCATGCTTTGTGTGCACAAGCAGCGGGAAAGAGCGACGGGGAGGGGAGAGAAGACAAAAGCGCCGTGTGCCACCGACGACAACGCATGTTTTGTTCACAAGCGGAAGAAAAGCGAAGAGAACCAATTTTATACGTAACGTGTAAATTTCGCCCTGTGTCGCTGTGAGGAAGGAGGAAATGTAGGCGGTGCGAGGAAAAGTCTTCGTGTGACGGGCAGGGAAGAGAAAAGTGTGGGAATAATTTTGTCCGTCGGGTGGCACAAAAGTGCGTGTGACGGGCACAGTATGGGGGAATCCGTCGCCTATTCTAGGTGCGTGTACGGTACGTGCTAGGTGCGAGTGAGCTGAAAATCCTGTCTGCTGTCGACTAGTGACTGACGACCTACCAAAGGATCCCGTTGATGCGTGAGTCTTCCCGCTCTCCGATGAATCAGTAGACATCCTCCGCTCTGCAACATCTCTTCCAGTCTGCTCCATTGTTCCGTCCCCACAGCGAAGAACTGGGGCCAATAGCGCGGATCCTCAATCTCCACCCTCTCAAGCAGTGACAGCTCCGGTAACAGACAGGGCACTTGCAGATCGATGCACACGTTCTGATAGGAGGGCGTATCCTGGCAAATGGAGGAAAAGAAATAGCCAATCATGCCGTGTTAACCACACGTCCGTAAATCCGTAACGTCCATACGTATCTATGAGTAGGGAACTATGGGGTAAACCCGGACACGGGGTAAACCCGGACACCTAAGCTTTTCTGAACTTGCCGCTTCAGCAAATGATAAACATGGTAGCTCATTTGAAAGAGGAGAGTTCAAGGAATCGATTGGTAGCCTATTTGTTTCAATCGGTCCATTGGTTGCTGAGACATACGTACTACCTAGGTGTCCGGGTTTACCCCACAGATCACCCTACTTAGCCAATCATGCCGCGTTCACCATACGGCCGTAAATCCGTACGTCTGTACGTATCCAGGAGAACACGGCACCGCAAACGACCATGTACTCCCAGATACGTACGGATGTTACGGATGTACAGACAGACGTCTGGTGAATGCGGCATGATTGGCTCACGCCTCACATGCATGCATATGGGTCCATACAGTTGGGTACGGGTTGATCAATCAATTACTGAAAAAAGTGTAATATAGAGTGGACAGCTCGCGACCACTCAAAATCCTTAGCGTAACTGGTCCATCCATACCCGAAATTTGACATTCACATTGACATAAGCCAGCTCTTTGGATGGCAGATCCATGGGTATGAGACAGCGAGGTTCGCAGGCCAACGCGTAGAAATGGCGCAGAACTTGCGGGTAGTGTCTACAAAACGCCCGCACGCATTCCAACTCCACCTCACATATTCGTTCATACGTACGTACGTAATGTACCTTTATAGGGTACTCTGGGCGTGTGGGGTAAACCTGCCTACCTAGTTTCAGGGCTGCATTTCTCAGCAACGAATGGGCCGATTGAGACAAAGACGGCATGAATCGATTCTTTGAACTCTCCTCTCTTTCAAAAGAAATATTTCTTGGTTCATAATTTGCTGCTAAAACAGCAAGTTCAAAGGAGCTTTGGTGGCCGGAATTACCCTATGGCCGGGTTTACCCCACCACGATACCCCTACTTTCTACTTTTAGCCAGTAAAAATACTATAAAACGAATGCACAAACGTACATACAGTTACAGTAGGCCTACCTACCTGTTGTCCCCCGGATGCATAGGGTATCTTGGGAAAAAGGCGCAAAGCAGAGCAGCTATGTCGAAGTTAGACGTACGCAACGACAACCTGCAAAAGAACTGATAATGCTCAAAGCACCATGAAAGCTCAAAAACGCGTGAAGCTGGGCTTATAGTCGGATTTGCAGAAAAATACACCCGTACCTTCCTGCTCCCAGAAACAGGAGGCCCAGGGTCATATGCACTGCCACGTGTATGCCATGGACGTAGACCGCACTGTCCATGCCTTCAGCCGTCGCCCTCTGACGTACAAAGCGCACCAGACGCAACACCTCCAGATTTCCCGAGCCTGCCATCACCTAAATTACGCAATACTGTATGTAGAGAAAACCTCAATGTGAATAGTAAGCTTTAACCCCCTTCGTAATCCCAGGCGTCCGCCTGTCCGTAGCCACCCGGCAAACCCCGTCCGTAGACTGGGTTTGTTTTTCCACCCCGTCTACGACGGGGTTTGCCGGGTGGCTACGGACAGGCGGACACCTGGGATTACGAAGGGGGTTAAGGGTATCCTGGTATCATGGGGTAAACTGCGCATAAGGGATCATTTACATATTACGTCACCGGGCTGATGGCTGCTGGAGGGGGTACCCCCCTCCTCCCCCCACACCATCACCACTACATCACTTTTCAGCCTCAGCCACCGACCCCCCCCCCCCCCCACCGACCATCATCACCGTCACTGGTGCAAAAAATTGGAAGCGAACCCCCCCACTATCATCACCGTCACTGAAGAATGAAAATTTTTGTACAGTTGTCTACAAAACCGATTTACTTGCACTGAAAAAAATTTTTGCTGAAAAGAGACCACTTTTGCATGAAAAGACACACAACAACAACACGTATACTGATTTGTGTGCATCATTGATCATCATCATCCATGCTGACAATTTGCACGCACCCCCCCCCCCCCCCCCCCCCCTGTGGACCATCACCATCACTGGCCTTGCCCATGGCCGGCACCCCCTCCCCCCACCATCACCATGACATCACTTTTCGGCGGTCAGAGGGGGGGACCCCCCTCCCCCTAGCGGTGACGTAATATGTAAATGATCCCTAATAGGGTACCGTGGACTGTGGAGTAAACCCGGACATCTAGTATATCTCAGCAACCATACGACCGATTGAGACAAGTATTCTACCAATCGATTCCTTGAACTCTCCTCTTTCTAATGAGCTACCCTGTTCATATCTGCTGAAGCGGCAAGTTCAGAAAAGCTTAGGTTTCCGGGTTGCATTACCCCGTGTCCAGGTTTACCCCATTGTACCCTATAAACTATTAAGAAACGTTTTCTGTAAGGATTGAGAGTAGCCTATAGTGTACGCGGATGGGGGGTATTTTTGGAAATCGAGATAATATGCCTATCGGATTCCCCATCAAAAACTGCATATGTGGATGAATTTTGAAGAAAAAATTTGTTCAGGCATCATCGAGATATTGAGGGGTAAAGGCTGGAAAGTCGCATTTTGCCGTTTTTCAGCATTTTCAGCCATATTTCAGCAACCAGAGTGTATAGCGGGCTATAAATTGGCACACACATACATCCCATAGGGACCCATTTCTGTACCAAATTTGAGCCCAATCCGCCACTTATATGGCGAGATATAGCTTCAGAAAGCTCAAATTTACGTTTTTTGGACCTGTTGCAAATTCGGTTATATGAATACCACGGCGCGAATACATGCCCTGCACGGGGTAAAATTTTGAGAGGAAGTAGAGAAGGGTTAGGTCTACAACTTTTAGTACTACCGCAAAAATTCTCTGTGTTTACAATTGGGACTACGGAGCTCTTGAAAGTTGAAAAATTCAGCAAAAATGTTCCCGCCTTTTTTATAATCCAAGATAAAAGAGCAATACCACTGAAATTTTTTCCTAATAAGTAGCCTATCTTATGTAAAATTTGACGTAGATTTCAAAAATAAAATCGGTTTCCACAAAAAATTTAACCCTTACCCAAAAATTCTCAAAAATATACAATTTTTGCAAAATTATATGCTAGGGGTTAAATTTTTTGGTGAAAACATTTTTTTTTTTGAAATCTACTTCAATTTTTACATAAGATAGTCTTCTTATTTGGAAAATATTTCAGTGGTGTTGCTCTTTTATCTTGGATTATAGGAAAAAAGGCGGTAACATTTTTGCTGAATTTTTCAACTTTCAGGAGCTCCGTAGTCCCAATTGTAAACATAGAGAATTTTTGCGGTAGTACTAGAAGTTGTAGACCTAACCCTTCTCTACTTCCTCAATTTTTACCCCGTGCAGGGCATGTATTCGCGCCGTGGTATTCATATAACCGAATTTGCAACAGGTCCAAAAAACGTAAATTTGAGCTTTCTGAAGCTATATCTCGCCATATAAGTGGCGGATTGGGCTCAAATTTGGTCCAGACATGGGTCCCTATGGGATGTATGTGTGTGCCAATTTGTAGCCCGCTATACACTCTGGTTGCTGAAATATGGCTGAAAATGCTGAAAAACGGCAAAATGCGACTTTCCCGCCTTTACCCATCAATATCTCAAAGATGCCTGAACAAATTTTTTCTTCAAAATTCATCCACATATGCAGTTTTTGATGGGGAATCCGATAGACATATTATCTCGATTTCCAAAAATACCCCCCATCCACGTACTATGCAACCGGTACAGAAAACGTTTCTTAATTGTACATACACACAACCTATTACTTACCATGCCCATGGAAACCAGAATGGTATTGAGACAGGTCTGCACAGTTCCCTGGCCGATGTTGCGCAGAAAACTTCTCACAGGCTCCGGCTTATCTTTCTCGGGCAAGTAAAGGCGACAGAAGTAAATCTTAAAACACAAAACACACGGTATTCACTCGTCATAGTGCAACACACTCATTCGGCAGCAATGCAAGTTCGTACGTACGTACTAAATATGTACAGAAAGATCCATCGTACATAAAGACATACGTATGCAGTAGTGCAATACAAGTCTGATACCACATTTTACAAACCATTGTAACGTACTGCGTGCGTAGGTACGTTGCCATATAGCAATAGCGTCCGAGGCAACTGTACGTACAGTATGTAGGCAACTACATACGTAAAACTGTACGTAGAAATTAGTGTAGTTCTGGTATATACGGCGAGTTTAGCCATTTGTCCTTGGACCCGCACATGGTCGTGCGCCTAAAGTCCACAAGATACGTAACTGAACGAAGAACAT
>JASAMW010005070.1:0-19776 GCA_030247985.1 Epsilonema sp. ZAB3_2
AGAAATAGGTACCGTGTTCCCAGCCATGGCTTGGCGTACGAACGTCGAAAGCAAACGTGATTATAAGGGAAGAGCAAGCGTCAAAAGAATCACAAAATTTTGACGGAATATTAGATATGTCCACTACGTTCATGAAACCAAAACATAAAACACATAAGGGTAAAATGGGTTTAGTTGAAGTCGGACACCGAACTCTTCTCATAGTTGAGTGACGAAAACAGTCAAAAAACGCACCGAATCCAGTGCAGTAGCCAACCTTGCAGTACTGGTGGCAAAGTCACTCAGCTTGGTTGAGAAACGCTTTCTGTTCTAAAGGGGGTGGGGGTTTTCCCTTCCGACTATTCGGTGCAGTACTCCATCATTGCCATGGCAATGCACTACATAGTAAGTTATAGGTAGGTACATTATTACTCACCTACCTACTCCGCATACCAAGCCCGTAAAAACTCTCAACACAGCTACCTACGTTACGTATTACAGCCAATTCTCCATGAAATCCACGTAAAGCGAAGCTTCAAGCGTTTTGACGGCGCGGTGCAGCGTTGAGTCGTCTTCTGCCGGCTGCTCGCAAGCAGAAGAGAGTGTGGTTGTTTTCAGTTGCAACACGCCGCCGAGTCCTTTCCGCGTGACTCTGGACGGATCGGCCAACTCGTGAAAGAAGAAACGCAGATCCTTCAGACGCGACACGTGCCGAATCTGACTCAGAAACGGAGCAGCCGCCATCTCCGCATCTGTCGGCTCACCGTACTAAATCACAACATATAAGAGCTATAAGCAGTGGTAGTACGCAGTTAGGTACGTACGTGCAGTAGGGTTCTGTGGGGTAAACCCGGACATCTAAGCTTTTCTGAACTTGCGGCATCAGCAAATCATGAACATTGTAGCTCATTTGAAAGAGGAGACTTCAGGGAATCGATTGGTAGAATACTTGTCTCAATCGGTTGCTGAGATATACTAGGTGTCCGGGTTTACCCCACAGTACCCTACGTTATGCGAATAAGGGGGAACACATGAATACGAGTGTGCATGTACAGGTAACAGATTGCAAACCTTAGCCACCATCAGTTCCTTGATACGCGTCACATGCGGCAAGAACAGAGTGAGTGACTGATTATTGCTTCTTCTCTCTTCCATCGGCACTGAACTCGCGAACGCCCATTGAAACCTACACCCACGAAAGCATCAGTAAGTAGGCTACGTAATGTACATACAGCACCAGGTCGTAGAGTAGCAGAAGTAAGAAAGTTATTATAGAAGCAAGACGCGTGTGCATATGTACATTTGGAAGTGGGCCAAGTGCCAGGACGGTAGTGAGCAGAGGGCGTCCAGTAGCTTAGCCGCTGATAAGAACAGACTCATAACCTGATCATCCTTCGCACACCTATAACAAACCCGTACATCCACTACTCCTTCAACACCAGAGTCTCATCTTGTATATTATTACGAAAGTAAAAAGCTGCACGTATATACAGTAAAAGTACATGCACAAGCCCTGTGCTTGCTTACTTGTAGTCGTTGTTCACAATCGGACCATCAGCAAGATCTTGCTGAATTTGCAGCAACACTTGGACCTGCAAATAAAAGCATACGGAAAAAGCCAAATAAGTATGTGCCATGCATGACGCTTCTGAACACACACTTTACGCACGATGCGTATTGTTAGGTGTACTGCAGCTTACCAATTCGGTGACAAGTACAGGCCAAATAGAGGTGAGGTGTTGAGGCGACAGACGAATGAGTAAGACTCGAAAACACAGAAACACTTGGCTCTGTACTTGAGGAACTTGATAGAGGCGAAGATTCTCAGTCAATTTCTCTGAAATACGGACAAAACAAAATAGCCTATTCCCGCAAAAAACTGTCAACACGGGGACTGCACGTATTATGGAACACCAGTACAGTACCGTATTTTTGGGTGTATATCCCCCCATTGTATATCCCCCCAGTGTATAACCCTAATTGGCAAAACATAAATTTTGCCCAGTGTATATCCCCACCTGGTGTATAACCCTCCATGTACTGGAAGGTACCTAGCCTACCTATGTAAGCTGGTCATAAGCTAGCTATAGCTACTCCTACACCAAGCTACTATGCCTATAAGCTTAGCTGAGCATGTCTTGAACTAGAATAACCCTGTTTTGACCACGAATATCCCTAAAACACATACTTTTGACCTCAAAAACATGCCTCTACACACCGCTCAAAAACATAAATTTTGCCCAGTGTATATCCCCCCATTGTATATCCCTCCCCCCCCCCCCCCCAGTGTATAACCCCCCATCAGACCTCTCTATTTTTGTATAGCCCCATGGGGCAATACACCCAAAAATACGGTATATCATACGCACACGTTGAAATGCACAAAGTAGGGTACTGTGGAGTAAACTCGGACACGGGGTAAACCCGGACATAAGCTATTCTGAACTTGCTGCTTCAGCAACTGAACATAGTAGCTCATTTAAAAGAGGACCTCTCCTCTTTCAAATGAGCTACCATGCTCATCATTTGTCGAAGCGGCAAGTTCAGAAAAGCTTAGGTGTCCGGGTATACCCCGTGTCCGGGTTATATACTCCTACTACCTTGTATATCGGGCAGATTGGGTTGGTACTGATCCAGTTCAGAGCTGAGCAGGACAAAGGCGAAGCGCTTGAGTGCAGACGCCCTCTGTTCGTACTCCTGCTCTCGACTCGTAAACAAATTGATCGGATTAGGCACAACACCTGTCACCACATTCTGAGACACAGACAGGCGTCCTGCAACCATACAAAAAAGCCATGCAACTCATCAAGCATACGGCATCATCCGTCGCACAGGCTATTTCTTATCACTACAGTCCGGCCAGTGAGTTTGCGATAGAACTTAGCCCGCGCTGCGCAGTTTGACCGTACAGAACTATTCATGTGAAGCATGGACAAATATCTGTATCTTTCTATCTTACGCAAAACGAATTGAGTTCCACGGCGAATTCATCGTGGCCAGCTGCCAGACTATAGAAATATTGACAGCAAAACACAAAATACGCACTGTAGGTACCGAGCAAATCCTTGAAGGTGGCTTTGTCGTGGGTGACGAGGTTGTCGACGACGAGGAGCCAGGCGCGGAGGCAGTCGGCGTCCATGCGGAAGAAGGCGGAGTCCACGAGCAGATCCACGGCGGACTTGCGCCAGATCCCGCGCGTGTACGAGTAGCCGCTCACCTGCGCCAACAGACGCGACGCCGCCAGGAAACAGCGCGCGTTCCGCTCACTGCAACAGTGCAAGGAAACAGCAGTTTCTGCGCTTTATGCTATAGACATCAAGGAGGTGTGCAGGTACCTAAACGCGGCAGGGTACATACGGTATGTGTTGTAAAGAACTATACCGTATTTACCGGTGCATAACCCCCCCCCCCCCAATGCATAACCCATAACCCCCCCCCCCCAATGCATACCCCCATATTGGCACAACATAAAAAATGCCCTATGCATACCCCCCCCCCTATGCATACCCCCATATGTACTGTACAGTACCTGAACCTACCTATGTAAGCTGGTCATATAGTACTCATAGCCACTCCCACACCAAGCTAAAATGCCTGTAAGCCTGCTTGGGGGTGTATTGTACTAGAATAACGTGTTTTGACCTCAATTATGCCCTAAAACACGTGCTTTTGACCTCAAAATATGCCTCTGCGCACCTCTCAAAAACATAAAAAATGCCCCATGCATAACCCCCCAATGCATAACCCCCCTATGCATACCCCCATATGGGACCTCTCAATTTTTGCATACCCCCATGGGGCTATCCACCGGTAAATACGGTACTTGCGAGTTTTCAAGTAGGGCAGCGCGTTGCTCCAAACCGCCGTCAAAGTCGGCAGCAGTCGCTCCTTGTCCTCGCTCTTGCATATCGTGTCGATAAGATTGGGCAAGTTCTGTAGGAAAACGAAACATGACGCATAATTACCAGTGCATACGTACAATATATGATTATCATAGCCTGGTAGGTATGTAGTCAACCCAAAGCTTGCTTCAGTTATACTTCAGCCAAAATCTCCAGAGCTCTGGCGCTGTGCGTGGCTCCTTTTCTGCTGTTGTTATTCGCATCCTTGAGCTTTGCTTCGCCGAGCGCGTAGGCCTTCGCCTGCTGTTGCACGTCCAGCCGGGAGAGGGAGGCGGAGAAGGAACTCGGCGGCTGCTCGCTCATCGGCGTCGCACTACCACTCTGCCATCCGGACGAAGCGGCGGTCGGAGTCGGAGTCGAGAAATTCTCCGCAGACGATGCGCCGATCGACACCAGGCCGTCAGCGCGACTTCCGCCCGCCGAAGATAGCCGGCTCTGTTGACCGACGGCTGAAGCATCAAGCTTACGAGTTTACCCATTTTTGTGAACTGATTCACGGTGCTACTAGGGGTGAATCGGGACTGGGTGTAAGTCAGAGCCATTTGAGTAATCAATGGCTCGTTATTCACATCAAACACATCCGCTGGGCTCACGCTCGGCGTGTTCATGGTTTGACGTTTGACGTATTTGACCGAGGGACCCTTCAGCCAGCAAAATCAGGCTTTACGTTGGAATAGGCTACGTACTATTCTATTCAGTTGTACTGGTCACTGCGTACTGTGGTCCGTTTTTATTTGTCTCTCACCTGCTCCTTCCGCCTTGACAACGAGCGTGCGTTTGAGCCAAGTAGTCTGCTCCAGTTGCCAGCCAACCACCGTATTCAAACTCTCCGTCATCTTCACGCACACTTCCTGCATTCCTCGCAGCGTCGTCTTGCTCGTCTCGTCGCTTCCTCCGCCGCAACACAGTTTCACGTAGTCCACAAATATGCTAAAACAATACACTTGCCTAATCAAAAGTGGTTACCATTGCAGCACAAGCACTAGCTAGCATGTCAATGGATACTATGAAGCGTTTGTCTAGTATGAAATATCTGGTATGTACTCTGTACGAATGCGTACAAGAAGCTTTGGAAGAGAGCAGGTGGCTGCAAAGTGCCAGTCATGCCTTGTACATCCAGCAGTAGTCGTTGAATGGAATGCCAACTGGAACGAAGCAAAGAAACTGGCGAAGAGAGTAAACAGCCGTGTACAATCTCCAACAGGCTAACTTCCACTGGGAAAACATCCTGAAACATTACGACAGTTCAGCCATGCCATGGCAGCCAAAGAAGAAAATTATTTTTTCTCTATTTCTCTTTTTTTTCTATTTCTCTATTTTTCTTTATTTCTCTAGCTAACGTTCGGTTGCAAAGCATGTCTGTTTACTTTTTCCTGAACAATATTCTTCACGCGAACTGGTTCCTTGAGTGTACTGGCGGCAGCTGACACCAAGGTTTCAAAGGGAAACATTTTGATACTGAGCATCAGATCAACCACGTCCAGTTGAGATGGCGTATAGTCAGGAGCGATCTATACAGGCACTACCATGAACTCTACTGTTTCTCCGTAATGTATACAGGTGTGTACCGTTTGTACACATAATATGCATAGGTACCTTCGTGTTTTTCTGACCCTTTGTCAGCCAGACCAACGCCATAGAGGACAGAAAATGAGTGGAATGATTCACGGCGATAGGGCTCAACAGATCCAAAATAAGGCGACGAATGTGCTACAAATTACAAACCGTCTTTTCTTCACTCGTCAATAAATAAAGAAGCTTTTTCAGACAACAATCCACTTGCGTACCTGAGGCCTCCCAATAGACACAATCGGCTCCTCGTTATCCTTTACAGCTGACCAGACATCGCAGAGGGTGGAGAGAACGTGCGGCAAAGCGCTGAGCAGTTCAATACGGGCCAAGTGCGCGTAAGACAACGATTCGGCTGACTGTGCGGTGGAGACCTGCAAGAAACAAAGCAGGTACAAAGTAAACCTGGTAACTGTGGTACACCTTTGAGAGAAATGGTAATTTGGTAAGGTAATGGGTAAGGAAAGGGTACTTTGGTAAGGTAATAGAAGTTGGGGCAAAGTCTGTACCAACCTTTCCTCAACCTAGTCTTACTCTTAGCCACTTTGAGACCAATACAACTAAGTCGGGTACAGCTAGGTATGTACGTACATACAGAGAACAGGCTGCGCGCTACTCCGCTCAGCTACTATGGTCACGGCCTGGATAAGCGAGAAATATTCGGTTGGCGTACTTCCTCAATGTCTGACGTTAGCCACAGTTACTGTGGGTTTTTACTAGACGGCGTGCTGCGCGGGTGTCGTTAGGCGCGCGCCGCACCACGCCGGCGTGTTGCTGCGTGTTACGACACCCGCGTAGAACGCCGTCTAGTAAAAATCCACAGTTACCGCTGTTTGCAAGTAAACAACTATGATACATGCAGATACCGTGCTCTCATCGGAAAAAGTGAAGACTTTGACGATGGTGGTGAGGCTCTTGGTCATCATGCCACCGGCCGTAGAGGAGGAGACCAGCGGAGGAGACAGCGCCAGCTCCCCAGTATCTGCCCCACTGCACCGCCACTCAGGCACTGCTGAAACAGACTGCTCAGCGTCTCCAGCAGCAGATACGCGTAGTTCGTCGGGAAACTGTACTGTCTCAGCAGATGCAGTTGCTGCTTCTCCTTCACTACTCTGTCCTCCTTCTCCGCGTTCCCCCCATCCGCACTGCTGCTGCTACCACCGACGAAGCAGACTTCGGCAACCAACTGGAGGTTCTTGCTCAGCTGTTCGGCCACGTGCAGGGCGACGGAGGGCAGGGAGCGGCGCAGACTCGGCAACACTCGCGCCACGAACTCCAGCCACACCGCGTGACTCGCGTGCTCCGTCTTCAAGGCCTTGAGCAGGGTGAGCAGAAAGAGGCGCAGTTCCACCAACGGCCCCGCCCCGCCACCCGCCCCCTGCAGCAACGCCTGCTGCTGATTGGCTGGCGACGATAGCTGAGACAACGGGATTGGCGGAGCGGAGGAGAAGGCGGTTGCCACGAGTCCGCTGCCTACGCCGCCACCACCTGGAGAAGAAGACGGGGAGACCAATTCCAGCTGCAGCTCCAACTGAGTCACTTTCAGCAGCAGGTCCAGCAGCGCCCGCTGGTAGGCGGCCAAATGGGAGGAGCGCAAGAATGCGACGTGTCGCAATTGACCATGTTGAAGCGCGCCACGGCCACCGAAAACGCCTCTCCTCCTCCTCCTCCTCCCTTCGTATGTTCCATGGTTGCGTCGTGCACCCAGGCCATCAGACAGTGCAGCAAGCATTTCTGGAACTTGACTCGGGTCAGCGTGTCGTTAATGAAGCTCGCCATCGTGGCTCCTTGCTGCTGCTGGTCTTGACCCGCTCCAGAGGAGGTGTCTACGGGCGGCAATAACTCCGTCAAACGAGTGGTCAAGGCCTCCAGGAAGCGAAGACAGGCCGTCTTCAGACGCCAGTTGGCCGCCACGTCCGCTCGACTGATTAGAGGAGCGCTGGTGGGGCTGTTGAAGTGGTAGCTGCGCAGATAGTACAGCGACACGGTGAGATAGACTTCCAGGAACTGGGCCTGTCTCGTCGGCGCGCTGGATGTCGTCACCTGCTTCGTCACCACTTGACTAGGAATTCCCGGGCGCAGTCGTAAAGGCGCCTCCTTCGCCCCCGCCCAACAACTTCATCGTCATCATCCAGAAGTCCACAACCTGAATGCCTTTCAGCGGTAGCTGCAGTCGAGCCGTGAGCCTCTGGGAGCCGGCGAGACCCCCGGGGAGGTTGCCGGTGCCGCTGGTTGCCAGGGCGGCCGCCAGAGGTCGCCCCAAGTCGGCGCACTGCAGAAGACGCGCGAGCGCGGCGAAGATGGACTCCGCGTGCGCCGCCTCCACCGCTCCGCCTTCCGTGTACAGGAGGAAGTGGGCGTGCAGCGGGTGGAACAGATCGTCCGCCGTTGCTGCAGCAGACGCATCTTCGCTGCCACCCACTTGTTGCTCAAAGCCTACAACAACAAACGATGTATGCATGTATGTATGTATGTATGCATGTATGTATGTATGTATGTACGTATGTACGTATGTATGTACGTATGTACGTACGTACGTACGTATGTATGTATGTATGTATGTATGTATGTATGTATGTATGTATGTATGTATGTATGTACGTACGTACGTACGTACGTACGTACGTACGTACGTATGTATGTATGTATGTATGTATGTATGTATGTATGTATGTATCTACGTACGCATGTACGAATGTATGTGTAACTATGTATACAGTCACCTTTTTGCTCGGCGACGCCGTCGAAGAGTCGGAGACTGCGTTCGGACGTGACGCTGAGTACGGAGTCGCTGCGATCCGCCGTCTTCTTCCTCCCGCTCCCCCTTCCTCCTCCTCCTCCTCCTCCTTACACTCGCGTCCCATAGACGCCGTCTCCATCTCCGCGAGTATGCGCTCCTGCACGTCCACCGCTTCCGCCACCTGCTCCACCAAGCCGCGCAGGAGAGTTACCACGGCCGGATCCACGCCGGCGGGCGACTCCTCGCCGTCCTCCTCCTCCTCCACGTCGGCGTCGAAACTGGCGAAGGCTCGGCGCAAGCTCGCCGGACTCTCGCTGTCCCTCGGCGTCGTCGGCCGCCGCCTTGTCCTGCAGCGCTCCGCCCAGCAAATTCGCCCTCAAATCCTGCAGCTGCTGTCGGAGTAGCGGCGCGTCGTCTTCTCGCTCCTTCGCCGCGCCTCCCACCAAATCTGCGAGCGGCGCGGACGGTTGACTGACGTGCACGAGACTCGGCGCGCCGCCGTGCGGAAGCAGGCGACTTTGAGCAGCTGACGCGCGGGCGAAGCAGCGCGACTGGCCTTGTAGTTGAGGCTGCGCTCTAGCGACGCCTGTCTGCCCAGGTGCTGCACGGAGACGCGGGCGGAAGAGGGACGCAGGAGGAGGAGACAGAGGAGCTGCAGCAGCTTCGGCGCGTCCCCGTGCAGCAGACAGTCCTGGAACCAGTCCCGAGCTACCTCCGCGCAGGCGTCCCAAGTGACGGACGACGAACCGTCCTGCTTCCCCGTCAGTAGCTTCAGAAGCAACAGGACAACCCTGCGAGAAGAGCATCGGAAAATAGGACTGTGATGGAATTTTAATTTTTAAAGGGGGGATCTGGCGGGAATTTAGTACGGGAAAGGGCAAATTTCATATTTTTGACTTTTGAGAGTGCTATCAGATGTAAAATTGCATCCTCTTTCGATCTAAGCCCATTCCATTTTGCCTCTGTGAGCGGCTCCCCAGTTAGAAAGCTCGAAATAGACCAAAAGTGTTGCGAAATGGGGCGCCGCTTCACAGAGGCAAAAATGACTTCAGAATGTGGGGTTAGATCGAAAGAGGATGCAATTTTACGTCTGATAGGACCCTTAAAAAGTGAAAAATATGAAATGTGCCCTTCCGTACTAAATTCCCGCCAGATCACCCCTTTAAAAAACGGCACATAGCTTTAGGCGTTGAACACACGGTCCACCCTCGCATTCAGCCGTTAGGTGGCGATGGGTCCCGTAACGATTGCGTCTAAAAGATTACGGTGACGACGAAGCGCGCAGCGAGCAGAAGAACAAACGAAGAAAAGAAGAAACAAAAAAGCTGCGCGCTTCGTCGTTACCGTACCCTTTAGACGCATTCGTTGCGGGCCCATCACACCGAACGGCTGAATGCGAGGGAGGGCCGGTGTGGATGCTTGCCTGCTAAAGGGACGAAAGGAGACGCCGGAACACAGCTCATCGCTTTGCTGATTCCTGATAAAATAGAGGCGATGAAATCGGATGGCCGCATCATAGCGCGTTGTCTGAACAAGAAGATATACACACATTATCCCAACTACACGGTTGAATGATAAAAAGCAGACAGATACACGTAGACTAGGATGTGCGCTACCTCGTCATCTGCCGTCATTTCACGCAGGACCAGGGCTCTGCATCGCTAGCGTTGAGCTCGGCGGACGGAGCACTAAGTTGTACGCTAGCATGTGAAAGAGTCTGGCGGCTCGCTGACACTCGGCCCGATTCACGCTCCAGCCGACCACAGCTTGAGCGAGGCAGCCTGCAACACATACATACACGTACTATGTCTTCACATGCAGGTAAGGACATACAGTAATTGGGTAAGCCTCACATGGCGCGTTCACCAGACGTCCGTAACGCGTCCGTCCGTCTGTCAACCCATGGACGGACGTACGGACGTCTGGTGAACGCCCCAATACCTGTGCGCATAGGCACCACACCACACCCACCTGCACATATTGCACACAGTTTTGCCTTGTTTGTATGTACAGTGTGCTCAGTGTGCAGTGTGCGTTCTATGTACATGTAGGATGTACTATAAAACCCCATCCACCAAATTAAAAAAAAAAAAAAAGCTCAAGGGCGGAGGGAAGCGACATTTGCTGGATTTTCTCTGCGCCGCCTTCCCTCTGGATTCGGAGTATTTGGTGCGCGCGATCAGGCGTCTTCTGCCGCGTCTTTCGCGTTCTAGCGCGCATGCATAATGCACTCTACGCCTGGCTCCAAGGTATTCCTTCGTACGTTTATGCGGTATGCACCCAACGGTTCTCTATTGCAAGCGTGACATACGTATGTAACATGTAACCTGCCGCCTTTATCGGTGCATAGCCCCACGTATAGCCTCATATTTTGCGTAGCCCCCTTATGCATAGCCCCATATACACGATGCATGCATGACATGCTCGTACAAGTCAGCCACGGTGGGAAGGCCGAAGCATATTATTCCAGGGTTGCGTAGTAGGCAAAAGAAGTAAAACAAGAAGCGGTTTCCTCTACTGTTGAACGCGTACAGACAGATACACACCTTGCTGCTTGCACAACACACTGTACTACTGTTTTGTATAGGCGGTTCCGGCGGGGGAAGCAAGAGCAACTACTCGCTCAGCTCTTCGGCGACGGGTGGAGAGTCCACGGATTCTTCATCCTCTTCTTCCTATTTCGAACAAACCAGCCTGCCTCTGATTCGCGAAGCACTGTGTCAACTCGCAGCAGAAGAAGAGATACTTGCACCATCTGCCACTCAGTTGGTGACAGACAAGGACGAGTAACGTAATAGCCGGCTTCAGCGATGCTCCGCCTGTTCCTCTATTTACTGGACAGGCAGGAATTGGGTCCGAAGATTATGGAGAGCTCCTTGCTCACCTTCTGATAAGGTAGGCAGCCTGGTCTAGGTCTCCTGCGTTAGGGGGCTGGATGTTGGAGGCAGGAGCAAAAGGAACGAATCCCTTCTTCGCTTATTGTGAGCGCCGCAGAAGAAGAGCTTGCGAAACCCTCATCTCTGTTGACCGACTAGATCCGGGTTGGGTGTGGACCTATGTGGGCAAAGCGATAGTAACACCTGTCCCACTACCTGAGGATAGAAAAGAGGAGGAAGCAGTGGAACAAGACTTGGTGTCGATATGCCGAGTCGTCCGCTACCTTCTGGCCAGCGTCCGCTTGGATACGCACAGCGACATACGGAGACAACGCCTGCCCGAGCTCCTATTGCGTCTCCTGGAGTGTCTGGAGTCGCGGTTGCTGAAGACGCAAGCGCGATCTGCCTGGCTGAAGGGGCAGTCGGGTGGTAAAACGGAGCTGGCCGAGCCCTCTCCGTTTCCTGCCTGAACGGAATACAGCAAGCCAGCGGCTCTGTAGAGTTGAAAGCTGAGGAGGAAGAAGAAGAAGAAGGAAGGCGACATCAGACGAGATTGGTGGGCACGGAAGGTCAGGCGCTGGTGGAGCGATGCCTGATCAAGTACACGCGTCTGCTGGCGGCTTTTCTCGATCATTGCCTGCTCATGCAGCAGATGGACGAAGGAATGAGCCTGTTGGAAAGAAGATCGCTCTGCTCTCAACTGTTCCAGTTGCTCAGAGAATTCTCGGATTACCCCCTGTGTGGTGTGCTCTTGAACACGCCTGGTATGTTAGCCTTACCCTATAGCAGTACGCAATGCTATCGCCCTTCCTCCTGATCTACCGGGCAGTATTATTTATGAAAATCATTGTGGTGAAACTCTACTGATTTTTGTGAGCAACGCTGTAGCAGTGCGTATTGCTAAGGGTAAGGCTACTGCATAACCTAACTTGCCGCAGAGCCGTTGCTCCCTTTTTCTAGTGAGCGAAAGTTGAAAAACATCAGATTTGTGCCGTTTGTTAGGCAATGGTGGTTCGAAGCTTCATGGGAAGCAGCCGCATTCTCCTGCCTGGGTGGACAAGATGATTTCGGTATCGCTGGGACGTTGGCGTCACCGTAAACTGGCCGATTTTGACTTGGAGAGCGACTGTTTGGAGACGCTACTCTACCTGGTTGCAGTGGCTCAATCGGTGGAGGATCAGATCCAGGTATGCGTGGAGGATCAGGATGCATGTTTCTTCCGGCGCTTTAGACCACTCTGCTATCGGGACGGAGCCAAGTATTTGGTGGAAATTGCAGGCTTTGAACGAGCGTCAACTGGCGGACGAGGTGAAGGGCGTGGACGTGGGCTTTCATCCCGTCTTCCTACGTCCGGTGTTGCCCACGTTTTGCTTGAAGAATTTGGTGGATGCGGGATTTTATCAGGTAGCGTACCTACATGTACATAGAACGCACACTGCACACTGAGCACACTGTACATACAAACAAGGCAAAACTGTGTGCAATATGTGCAGGTGTGGTGTGGTGTGGGTGCCTATGCGCACAGGTATTGGGGCGTTCACCAGACGTCCGTAACGTCCGTCCATGGGTTGACAGACGGACGGACAGACGTTACGGACGTCTGGTGAACGCGCCATGTGAGTGACTTACCCAATTACTGTATGTACCTTACCTGCATGTGAAGACATAGTACGTGTATGTATGTGTTGCAGGCTGCCTCGCTCAAGCTGTGGTCGGCTGTGAGCGTGAATCGGGCCGAGTGTCACGACCGAGCCGCCAGACTCTTTCACATGCTGCACAGCGTACAACTTAGTGCTCCGTCCGCCGAGCTCAACGCTAGCGATGCAGAGACCCTGGTCCTGCGTGAAATGACGGCAGATGACGAGGTAGCGCACATCCTAGTCTACGTGTATCTGTCTGCTTTTTTATCATTCAAACCGTGTAGTTGGGATAATGTGTGTATATCTTTTCTTGTTCAGACAACGCGCTATGATGCGGCCATCCGATTTCATCGCCTCTGGATTTTATGCAGGAATCAGCAAAGCGATGAGCTGTGTTCCGGCGTCTCCTTTCGTCCCTTTAGCAGGCAAGCATCCACACCGGTCCCTCCCTCGCATTCAGCCGTTCGGTGTGATGGGTCCCGCAACGAATGCGTCTAAAGGGTACGGTAACGACGAAGCGCGCAGCTTTTTTGTTTCTTCTTTTCTTCGTTTGTTCTTCTGCTCGCTGCGCGCTTCGTCGTCACCGTAATCTTTAGACGCAATCGTTACGGGACCCATCACACCTAACGGCTGAATGCGAGGGTGGGACCGGTGTGGATTCAAACACCTAAAGCTATGTGCCGTTTTTTAAAGGGGGGATCTGGCGGGAATTTAGTACGGGAAGGGCACATTTCATATTTTTCACTTTTAAGGGTCCTATCAGACGTAAAATTGCATCCTCTTTCGATCTAACCCCACATTCTGGAGTCATTTTTGCCTCTGTGAAGCGGCGCCCCATTTCGCAACACTTTGGTCTATTTCGAGCTTTCTAACTGGGGAGCCGCTTCACAGAGGCAAAATGGAATGGGCTTAGATCGAAAGAGGATGCAATTTTACATCTGATAGCACTCTCAAAAGTCAAAAATATGAAATTTGCCTTTCCCGTACTAAATTCCCGCCAGATCCCCCCTTTAAAAATTAAAATTCCATCACAGTCCTATTTTCCGATGCTCTTCTCGCAGGGTTGTCCTGTTGCTTCTGAAGCTACTGACGGGGAAGCAGGACGGTTCGTCGTCCGTCACTTGGGACGCCTGCGCGGAGGTAGCTCGGGACTGGTTCCAGGACTGTCTGCTGCACGGGGACGCGCCGAAGCTGCTGCAGCTCCTCTGTCTCCTCCTCCTGCGTCCCTCTTCCGCCCGCGTCTCCGTGCAGCACCTGGGCAGACAGGCGTCGCTAGAGCGCAGCCTCAACTACAAGGCCAGTCGCGCTGCTTCGCCCGCGCGTCAGCTGCTCAAAGTCGCCTGCTTCCGCACGGCGGCGCGCCTGAGTCTCGTGCACGTCAGTCAACCGTCCGCGCCGCTCGCAGATTTGGTGGGAGGCGCGGCGAAGGAGCGAGAAGACGACGCGCCGCTACTCCGACAGCAGCTGCAGGATTTGAGGGCGAATTTGCTGGGCGGAGCGCTGCAGGACAAGGCGGCGGCGACGACGCCGAGGGACAGCGAGAGTCCGGCGAGCTTGCGCCGAGCCTTCGCCAGTTTCGACGCCGACGTGGAGGAGGAGGAGGACGGCGAGGAGTCGCCCGCCGGCGTGGATCCGGCCGTGGTAACTCTCCTGCGCGGCTTGGTGGAGCAGGTGGCGGAAGCGGTGGACGTGCAGGAGCGCATACTCGCGGAGATGGAGACGGCGTCTATGGGAAGCGAGTGTAAGGAGGAGGAGGAGGAGGAGGAAGGGGAGCGGAGGAAGAAGACGGCGGATCGCAGCGACTCCGTACTCAGCGTCACGTCCGAACGCAGTCTCCGACTCTTCGACGGCGTCGCCGAGCAAAAAGGTGACTGTATACATAGTTACACATACATTCGTACATGCGTACGTAGATACATACATACATACATACATACATACATACATACATACATACGTACGTACGTACGTACGTACGTACGTACGTACGTACATACATACATACATACATACATACATACATACATACATACATACATACATACATACGTACGTACGTACGTACATACGTACATACATACGTACATACGTACATACATACATACATACATGCATACATACATACATACATGCATACATCGTTTGTTGTTGTAGGCTTTGAGCAACAAGTGGGTGGCAGCGAAGATGCGTCTGCTGCAGCAACGGCGGACGATCTGTTCCACCCGCTGCACGCCCACTTCCTCCTGTACACGGAAGGCGGAGCGGTGGAGGCGGCGCACGCGGAGTCCATCTTCGCCGCGCTCGCGCGTCTTCTGCAGTGCGCCGACTTGGGGCGACCTCTGGCGGCCGCCCTGGCAACCAGCGGCACCGGCAATCTCCCCCGGGGTCACGCCGGCTCCCAGATGCTCACGGATCGACTGCAGCGACACCTGAAAGGCATACACGGTCGGGACTTCTGGAAGATGACGATGACGTTGTTGGGCGGCGGCGAAGGAGGCGCCTTTACGACTGCGCCCGGGAATTCTAGTCAAGTGGTGACGAAGCAGGTGACGACATCCAGCGCGCCGACGAGACAGGCCCAGTTCCTGGAAGTCTATCTCACCGTGTCGCTGTACTATCTGCGCAGCTACCACTTCAACAGCCCCACCAGCGCTCCTCTAATCAGTCGAGCGGACGTGGCGGCCAACTGGCGTCTGAAGACGGCCTGTCTTCGCTTCCTGGAGGCCTTGACCACTCGTTTGACGGAGTTATTGCCGCCCGTAGACACCTCCTCTGGAGCGGGTCAAGACCAGCAGCAGCAAGGAGCCACGATGGCGAGCTTCATTAACGACACGCTGACCCGAGTCAAGTTCCAGAAATGCTTGCTGCACTGTCTGATGGCCTGGGTGCACGACGCAACCATGGAACATACGAAGGGAGGAGGAGGAGGAGGAGAGGCGTTTTCGGTGGCCGTGGCGCGCTTCAACATGGTCAATTGCGACACGTCGCATTCTTGCGCTCCTCCCATTTTGGCCGCCTACCAGCGGGCGCTGCTGGACCTGCTGCTGAAAGTGACTCAGTTGGAGCTGCAGCTGGAATTGGTCTCCCCGTCTTCTTCTCCAGGTGGTGGCGGCGTAGGCAGCGGACTCGTGGCAACCGCCTTCTCCTCCGCTCCGCCAATCCCGTTGTCTCAGCTATCGTCGCCAGCCAATCAGCAGCAGGCGTTGCTGCAGGGGGCGGGTGGCGGGGCGGGGCCGTTGGTGGAACTGCGCCTCTTTCTGCTCACCCTGCTCAAGGCCTTGAAGACGGAGCACGCGAGTCACGCGGTGTGGCTGGAGTTCGTGGCGCGAGTGTTGCCGAGTCTGCGCCGCTCCCTGCCCTCCGTCGCCCTGCACGTGGCCGAACAGCTGAGCAAGAACCTCCAGTTGGTTGCCGAAGTCTGCTTCGTCGGTGGTAGCAGCAGCAGTGCGGATGGGGGGAACGCGGAGAAGGAGGACAGAGTAGTGAAGGAGAAGCAGCAACTGCATCTGCTGAGACAGTACAGTTTCCCGACGAACTACGCGTATCTGCTGCTGGAGACGCTGAGCAGTCTGTTTCAGCAGTGCCTGAGTGGCGGTGCAGTGGGGGCAGAGACTGGGGAGCTGGCGCTGTCTCCTCCGCTGGTCTCCTCCTCTACGGCCGGTGGCATGATGACCAAGAGCCTCACCACCATCGTCAAAGTCTTCACTTTTTCCGATGAGAGCACGGTATCTGCATGTATCATAGTTGTTTACTTGCAAACAGCGGTAACTGTGGATTTTTACTAGACGGCGTTCTACGCGGGTGTCGTAACACGCAGCAACACGCCGGCGTGGTGCGGCGCGCGCCTAACGACACCCGCGCAGCACGCCGTCTAGTAAAAACCCACAGTAACTGTGGCTAACGTCAGACATTGAGGAAGTACGCCAACCGAATATTTCTCGCTTATCCAGGCCGTGACCATAGTAGCTGAGCGGAGTAGCGCGCAGCCTGTTCTCTGTATGTACGTACATACCTAGCTGTACCCGACTTAGTTGTATTGGTCTCAAAGTGGCTAAGAGTAAGACTAGGTTGAGGAAAGGTTGGTACAGACTTTGCCCCAACTTCTATTACCTTACCAAAGTACCCTTTCCTTACCCATTACCTTACCAAATTACCATTTCTCTCAAAGGTGTACCACAGTTACCAGGTTTACTTTGTACCTGCTTTGTTTCTTGCAGGTCTCCACCGCACAGTCAGCCGAATCGTTGTCTTACGCGCACTTGGCCCGTATTGAACTGCTCAGCGCTTTGCCGCACGTTCTCTCCACCCTCTGCGATGTCTGGTCAGCTGTAAAGGATAACGAGGAGCCGATTGTGTCTATTGGGAGGCCTCAGGTACGCAAGTGGATTGCTGTCTGAAAAAGCTTCTTTATTTATTGACTTGAGTGAAGAAAAGACGGTTTGTAATTTGTAGCACATTCGTCGCCTTATTTTGGATCTGTTGAGCCCTATCGCCGTGAATCATTCCACTCATTTTCTGTCCTCTATGGCGTTGGTCTGGCTGTCAAAGGGCTGAAAAACACGAAGGTACCTATGCATATTATGTGTACAAACGGTACACACCTGTATACATTACGGAGAATCGGTAGACTTCATGGTAGTGCCTGTATAGATCGCTCCTGACTATACGCCATCTCAACTGGACGTGGTTGATCTGATGCTCAGTATCAAAATGTTTCCCTTTGAAACCTTGGTGTCAGCTGCCGCCAGTACACTCAAGGAACCAGTTCGCGTGAAGAATATTGTTCAGGAAAAAGTAAACAGACATGCTTTGCAACCGAACGTTAGCTAGAGAAATAAAGAAAAATAGAGAAATAGAAAAAAGAGAGGAAAAATAAATTTCCTTCTTTGGCTGCCATGGCATGGCTGAACTGTCGTAATGTTTCAGGATGTTTTCCCAGTGGAAGTTAGCCTGTTGGAGATTGTACACGGCTGTTCTTCAACTCTCTTGAGTTTTCTTTGCTTCGTTCCAGTTGGCATTCCATTCAACGACTACTGCTGGATGTACAAGGCATGACTGGCACTTTGCAGCCACCTGCTCTCTTCCAAAGCTTCTCTACGCATTCGTACAGAGTACATACCAGATATTTCATACTAGACAAACGCTTCATAGTATCCATTGACATGCTAGCTAGTGCTTGTGCTGCAATGGTAACCACTTTTGATTAGGCAAGTGTATTGTTTTAACATATTTGTGGACTACGTGAAACTGTGTTGCGGCGGAGGAAGCGACGAGACGAGCAAGACGACGCTGCGAGGAATGCAGGAAGTGTGCGTGAAGATGACGGAGAGTTTGAATACGGTGGTTGGCTGGCAACTGGAGCAGACTACTTGGCTCAAACGCACGCTCGTTGTCAAGGCGGAAGGAGCAGGTGAGAGACAAATAAAAACGAACGATAATAGGAGGTGACCAGTACAACTGAATAGACTAGTAAGGAGCCTATTCCAACGTAAAGCCGCATTCTGCTCGCCCAAGCGTTCTTCTTTAAAATACGTCAAACGTCAAACCATGAACACGCCGAGCGTGAGCCCAGCGGATGTGTTTGATGTGAAGAAACGCAAGCCATTGATTACTCAAATGGCTCTGACTTACACCCGAGTCCCGATTTTACCCTTAGTAGCACCGTGAATCAGTTCACAAAAATCCGCAAACCCGGAAACTCGATCCTTCAGCTGTCGGTCAACTGAGCTTGGCCATCCTTCGGCGGGCGGAGATCGCGCTGACGGCCTGGTGTCGATCGGCGCATCTTCTGCGGGAAGAGTTTTCTCAACTCCGACTCCGACCCTGTCGCTTCGTCCGGATGGCAAAGTGGTAGTGCGACGCCGATGAGCGGACAGCCGCCGAGTTCCTTCTCCGCCTCCCTCTCCCGGCTGGACGTGCAACAGCAGGCGAAGGCTGACGCGCTCGGCGAAGCAAAGCTCAAGGATGCGAACGACAACAGCAGAAAAGGAGCCACGCACAGCGCCAGAGCTCTGGAGATTTTGGCTGAAGATATGGCTCAAGCAAGCTTTGGGTTTACTACATACCTACCAGGCTATGATAATCATATATTGTACGTATGCACTGGTAATTATGCGTCACGTTTCGTTTTCCTACAGAACTTGCCCAATCTTATCGACACGATATGCAAGAGCGAGGACAAGGAGCGACTGCCGCCCACTTTGACGGCGGTTTGGAGCAACGCGCTGCCCTACTTGAAAACTCGCAAGTACCGTATTTACCGGTTGATAGCCCCATGGGGGTATGCAAAAATTGAGAGGTCCCATATGGGGGTATGCATAGGGGGGTTATGCATTGGGGGGTTATGCATGGGGCATTTTTTATGATTTTGAGAGGTGTGAAGTAGGCATATATTTCTAGGTCTCAAAAGCACGTGTTTTAGGGCATAATTGAGGTCAAAACACGTTATTCTAGTACAATACACCCCCAAGCAGGCTTACAGGCATTTTAGCTTGGTGTGGGAGTGACGTATGAGAATCATATGACCAGCCTACAAAGATAGGTTCAGGTACTGTACAGTACATATGGGGGTATGCATAGGGGGGGGGGTATGCATAGGGCATTCTTTACGTTCTGCCAACATGGGGGTATGCATTGACGGGGGGGCTCTATGGGTTATGCATTCCGGGGGGGGGGGTTATGCACCGGGAAATACGGTATAGCTCCTCAACAACACATACCGTATGTACCCTGCCGCGTTCCCCTACCTGCAGACCTCCTCATGATCTCTTCAGCCCCAAGCGCAGAAACTGCTGTTTCCTTGCACTGTTGCAGCGAGCGGAACGCGCGCTGTTTCCTGGCGGCGTCGCGTCTGTTGGCGCAGGTGAGCGGCTACTCGTACACGCGCGGGATCCCGCGCAAGTCCGCCGTGGATCTGCTCGTGGACTCCGCCTTCTTCCGCATGGGTATGCCCGACTGCCCCCGCGTCTGGCTCCTTGTCGTCGACAACCTCGTCACCCACTACAAAGCCACCTTCAAGGATTTGCTCGGTACCTACAGTGCGTATTTTGTGTTTTGCTGTCAAGATTTCT
>JASAMW010005073.1:0-23308 GCA_030247985.1 Epsilonema sp. ZAB3_2
TTTCAAGTTAGGCAATCAAAGACATCTGACTGATGGCCACAAAAAGCACCTCAAAACACTGAATCACCAAAAACGCTGTTTTTAGCGCAAAAACGCTTGATTTCCCTTGCTTTTTGTGGTTCAAAATAGGTGGCTATACACAAGAGCAAGCACTAGTAACCGATTTGGGGCTATACATGAGGGTGCTATATGCGGAACATTACAATATAACATCATCATCTCACCACAGCCTGTCAGGTTACATACATGTAACTTGGGTGGCAGAAAATTTTCACTGAATCATAGGTAGCGCGAGCTAATTTTTGGCCAAAAAAGGCGCTGCAAGCGCATCGAAATTTCGATATTTTTTTGCAAAAAATGGTCGATATCGAGATCGATATCGATAGTTTACTTTTGCCCAATTTCGATACGATATCGATATCGATATTGCTTTTCAGAAAAAAGGCCGATATCGAGATCGATATCGATATTTTCAAAATTTAGAAATTCGATACGATATCGATACCAGAAAAATTTTCGATATATCGACTAATTCGATATCGATATCGATATATCGCGGCATCTCTACGTGTACATGACGTATATGTGTACATATTCATACATTATACGTACATAGGGTACTATGGGGTAAACCCAATCCGGCCACCAAAGTTTCAGGGCTGCATATCTTAGCAACCAATAGAACGAGTGAGACAAATATTATATCAATCGATTCCTTGAACTCTCCTCTTCCAAATTAGCCATTTGGTTCATCATTTGCTCAAAGGGCAAGCTCAGAGGAGATTAGGTGGCCGGATTTACACCACAGTACCCTACATGCATACATCCATGATGCAACGTGTGCTGTACATACATGTAGGTGAACGCTGGTTTGTGGGTGTGCGAGCATTCGAAAGGAGACGAGTGCAAGTTGGAGCTGTGGCCGGAGGGCAGACAGGAAGTGTACGTGCTGCAGACGGACAGTCGACAGGTGCGGGCCGAGTGGATGGAGAAACTCCGGACACGAGGTACGTACGGACGATATGCAGTAACGCGATTGGGTTGGTCGATAGCGACCCCGCCGCGGTATTTAGCGAACCTTTGGATCGGTGCCTGCGGGGTCGTCGACCCTGCTCAATCATCTGGGAGCGTCAAAGGAGCGAGCGAAAAAAGGAACTGACAACAAAAATGACGTCGACGACCCCACAGACACCGATCCACACGTTCACTAAATACCGCGGGGTAGCTATCGACCAACCCAATCGCGTTACTGGCTACTGCGTATCGTGAATAGTTTTAACCCATGCCGAAAATTGTTGTTTTAAAAGTACACCTGTTTTAGCTATCATTCCAACTGTAGCTACTAAATTGCCCTTGAATGAAAAGTTTTGTGTTCGGCTCTGACTATGATTAGCTACTAAAGTAGGATCTAGGACTCAGTTTTTCTGCATCAACAGGACTCAAAGTCTGTTGCTGTTTGTCCAGCTCAAAGTAGCTTTTTCGGGATGGATTAGGTAGGATGGGATTTAGGACTCAGTTTTCTGCATCAACAGGGCTCAAAGTCACTGGCTGTTTGTCGATCTCAAAGTAGCTTTGTCTGGGTGGGTTATACTATTTTAACACACGATAACAAAAAGCTGCGAGCTTTGAAGAAAGTAAATATGCTGTGAAGAAAGGAAAGGGAGGGGAACTAGTAGGTACCCTGCTATCTCATCCGCTTTGGAAACCTGGCCATACTTTGAAATATACTCGCCTACATACGAACTGCTGCTCCTACGCACGAATGAACTGTTTTGATTGGTTTTTTCCAGGAGAGCACAGTACGGCGACAAACCGACGACCCTTGAGTTGGGGTACAGATACCACCGGTTCCGAGTCCACAACTGGCACAGCAGAGGAGACGGAAAGTCGCTCCTCGCGAGATCTCAGCACCTCTTGCATGGACGAACTAATGAGTAGTACCGATGGTACGTGTGGTAACGGTTCCAGTGGTAATGGTACGGGTGGTAACGACGGCGACACAAACAATAACCAAGATGAAGGACTGGATGAAAGAGAAGAAGATGAAATCACGACAACGACTTTGGTGTTAGAAACTCTTGCTTCGTCATCGGATACGGAGAATAACACGATCATAACGTAGACCCACGGAAGACAAATTGGGATGGCTAAAATCAAACATGCATAATGCTACTTAAAAATTGGTCGAAATCTCGTATGTTCTTGCAAGAAGTTTTAAATGTGATGTTGTTTTATGAGCGCATAAATAATGTAGGACCTATTTATTTGCATGCGTGGAAGTAGTACAGTATGTGATTATATTTTTTAGAGCTTGGTCTATCATATTCCGCAATTGTGATATCATTGCTGACGTAAATGCCGTCTAATGGACATGGAGCCTTGTTTTAGATTACAAACTTATGCATACGACTAAAACTTGTCAAATGGGTATCCTCGAAACAGAACAAAAATTGTGCTGTGTACTCACACACCTTGCGGCTCGTTCGTACATAGTGTCCAATCCACAAGCTTTAGTGGGGCATCTGCGACAAATATTGAAAAGCATTCTGTGATTGTTGCCGATCGCACAGGAAGGAATGGAATGAAACAACGAGGGTACTATGTAAGTAACTACACGTGCGTACGTGTGATGCATCAGTACAGTACACATTACACTGTATATTCATGATCCAATTTACCTGTAGCTCTTCCGCGCTTTCGATGTTCAAATTTATCATAATGTCAAGAGTCAACGCGTGCGTTAATGCGACCACAAGGTCTTCCCTGATGAAGTGGCAATATGGATCGAGTGCAATTATGTTGTCGTGGGACCAGAACAGATAAAAGAGTTCACGAGCTTCTAGGGTCCTTTATCTATTCTTGTCTACCAAAGCTAGCCACATCACTGGACGCTGTGACTGCCTACATGGAAGCCTTAGGAGATTTTCTTTCATTTCCGTCTCTTGTTTTTGTTATAGAGAGACAATGAATAAGGCATTTTCTGCTTACGTCAATCAGTGTGATCATATTTTACCACGTGTGCTTACAGTAATGTACCGTATCCGTATGTACTTGTACATAAACCGCCTTAAAGGCAAGGGGTCCCCTAACACCGACTTTCGAATTTTGAGTTCAAACCAATTTTCTCATAAACTATATGTCGAACGCATAGAAGCGGACCTCGGGAACCAGTACGGTAGTGTAAAGCTACCGTTCGTACTGGTTCCCAAATCCGTCTTCAGTACTAAAATTTATCGATTTTTATCATCGAATAACCCGGGAACGGATAGGAATTTTGAAAAGCGGTTCTGTGCATAAGACTCGAATAAAAGTATAGTTTATGATAAAATTGGTTTGAGCTCAAAATTCGAAAGTCGGTGTTAGGGGACCCATTGCCTTTAATTGAATATTACTGTACCTGCTGGAAAGCTGGTCAAAACGTACACAAACACATACTGTATATGCATAGCTTTAGCTGTACCAAGAAGCTGTATGCTGTAAGAGCTGTAAGAAGCTCACCTATAAGAAGCTGTAAGGTCCATAAGTATAAGAATAAGCACTGGCTTCTTCAACAATAAGCAACAAACAACAGGTAGTTGAAAGCCTTCAATCAATCTACGTGTAAGTATGTACACTTACAGTATGCCCTGCGTTGCAAGGTTCATCTCAAATTATTTTTTTCACTTATGCCTTTGCGCAATAGGAAAAGGATGTCGAACGCAATCCGAGAGGAACTATCTTCAGCTTCTGGCCGCAATGAAACGGGCCTCGAAACCAAGCCGGATGCATTCGTGGAATATCGCCTGGTCACAGCTGTTTCGTTTGCCGGTTTTAGGTGCGTTCGTGAATATTATTTTAATTAAGGAAAGATCTTGTGCGATTGTTCCACTGTATAAGTGTAGCTCAGTTGGTAGAGTGTAGTCGCACGGTAAGCGAAAGGGCCTGGGTTCGAGTCCCGCTCGGCAAGGTGGAATTTTTTCTGGCTTATAGGATAGATGAAAAAATGTAGAAATCGTGGGGTAGCGTGGGGCAAAACCGCCAAATGGGGGAATCCGCCCGCCTACCGGTAATGGCGCTTTTCCCCCATCAGGCCTAGGTTGTCAAGTTATGGCTAGGAAAGAAGAAGCTACCTGTAGACAGGAGTTTTCCGAGATACATTTTCGAAATCGAGAGCCATGATTTGAATCATGGGGGTAAAAGCGCCATAGGTGAGCGGATTTGCTTCATGGGCGGTATTACCACACGCTACCCCTACCTGAAATGATTATGTAAAAGTGCAGTGGCCCGGGGTGGATTCGATTCCTGGCGAAAATGTGGACTTTTTTTTCTTTCCTTGTTTTTCAGCCTAGCGGGTCTCCTGATGTACGTGGTCGCGATCGGGGTCCTGTACGCCGGCAGACGAAGCCGGGGTCTCGTGGGGCCCTTCTACGACATCGTCTGGCACGTGGCAGTGGCAGACGTTGGCGTCCTGGTCGTCACGCTCCTCGTCGGCGTTCCGTGCATCGCGACCAGATCGCAAGTGTACGGTGACATCACTACCGAAGTGTTGGCGAACGGTAAGCAGAAAGTAGAACGTTGGTTTTTTTATAATTTGGTCCGTTACGTACGTACATACAGTAGGTCATCGGCAGCAAAGTCATCGCATTTTCTCCCCCACGGACCAGTCCTGCATTATTCATTTCATGCCCTTGTCACTTTTATTTGAGCGGCGGATAATAATTGCTCTACTAGTGAGTGCGATACATACTATTATTGATCTTCGAAGCAAAAATCAAATGGAACATTTGGTGGTGCGCGCGCTTCAGACGTTTGCTTCAACATGTAAAATCTGAGTTCGCTTCGAACTCGCTCCGTTTTTCCAAACGTGCGTCATGAACTGCCGAGTTTGTACACAACTCGGAGACGTGTGAACAACCGTGTTTAGCTCCGAATTCGGAGGCTCCTCCGAGCAAAGTCGGAGCACGTCTGAAGCGCCCCAGTGTCTGGCGTGCAACATGTCTGAAATATCGTACGCGACGTTTTTCCTGCAGGTTGATCAAAAAGCTGCAAGTACATACGTACGCGCCCTTTATTCAGGTAACACCCTGTTTTTCTTCGGCCTCATCTTTCTGCTGCTGGTGATGGCGGTGAGTCGGTTGGCGTCGCTGTTTCCGACGGAGCGATGGGGCGACGACAATCTGTTTCGCAACGGCCGCATTCGCTACTGGCTGCTGGGAGCCTGGCTAGCAGCCGCCGTCTATCTCCTCTACATGAATCTGGCCGGCTGTCCCAAGAGATTCAATCACCGCTTCTACTTCTTCGGCTACTTTTGCGCCAACACCACCGCGGCCGCTACCGCCGGAACCATTGCTCCGGTATGTACTGTACGTATGTGGGTGTCTGTGCTCTGTAGGGTACGGCAAAAAACCGCCTAATGGACCTACTGTAAGCCTAAGTCTTAAGCATAGCTATGGACATACTGTAGGCTTGGCTTAGGCTTAGCTATTGACAATAGGCTTTGGCTTAGCTATGGAAATGCTTAGCTTAGGCTTAGCTATGGACATGCTTAGCTTAGGCTTAGCTATGGACATGCTTAGGCTTAGCTATGGACATAGGCAGGCTTAGGCTTAGCTATGGACATAGGCTTAGGCTTAGCTATGCACATAGGCTTAGGCTTAGCTATGCACATAGGCTTAGGCTTAGATAGGAAAATTGCTTAGCCTAGCGATTGACATATGGACATGCAGGCTTAGCTGGAATGGACATAGGCTTTGGCTTAGGCTTAGTAGCTATATAGACATAGGCGTAGGCTGGGGCTACACCTATGAACGAGGGTTAACAACAGTGCGTACCTATTAGTGTTGTCAACCTTCAAAATTTACTGCGGCGGTAAAGTAAGGTAAAATTACCGGCAGTATACAACGGTAAAATTACCGCGCGGTAATTTTACCGTCATAATTTTTTTACCGCAGTACTTTCTGAAATAAATTGACGGTAAAACGGTAAAATACGGTAAAAATTTTGCCCTCTGTTTTTGATTCTTTATTGTTTATTTTACACATAATGGCATGCATGCATTGGCGACTCACCGCTTTCGTACTTTCGGCAACTAAACGGTGACTGTTATTTTAGTAATCGCATGTCCATACTTCATTAGCTTGGAAGTACATAACCAACCATCGCAAAGAAAACGACAAATAAAACATGTGAATGTAGAACAGTACTGTACTGTAAAGCTTCGTGTATAACCCCAGGGGGGATAAAAATCGTTAGTCGCCGATTCGAGGGGGTTATACACGAGGGGGGTTATACACGAGACCAAGCAAAATGTGCCGAATCATCACCAACGATGCTTATTTTGCTTTATTTGCGCGTTTTACGCGTTTTAAAAATTTTGGTTAGAGGGGGATAAAAATCGTTAGTCACCAAATAGGGGGTTATACACGAGGGGGGGTTATATTCGAAGGGGGTTATACACGAAGCTTTACAGTATGTAAGGAATTGAACAGGTGATGAAGAATCGTCAATATTCGTTGACGTGCGTCATGATTTCTGTGTGGTCGCAAGGTGACCCGTCACATGGGTGAGTATGACGTTTTGGGCAGTGACTCCTGACCATCCAGGAATCATGACGCAAGTATGTAGCGAAAAGAGACTACAAGTTCCACAAAATTTGCGCAGGGCGCCCTCTATACCACTTTTTGAAGCAGAAAATGGCGTCCCTTTGCCATAACCTAAAATGATTTTATACCTGCTCAGCCTCACTCAATACTTTATACCACGGCAGAAAGTAAACGGGTAAAAAAAGTGAGCTATTACAGCCATGGTCGCTGTCGGTAAACGGTGAAAGTACAGTAAAAAAGTACCGTTTTACCGCCAAAATTTTTGAAAGTACTTTTGGCTGAATCGACGGTAAAAAGTACAGCCAAATAATTTTCCGTCATCATTCGACGGTAAACTGTACAGTACCGTTTTGAAAAACTGCGAAAGTACAGGCGGTAAAACGGTAAAGTAATTACCGTTGACAACACTAGTACCTATACGTATGTTCGGTACATACACACTTTATTTTACTTTCAGATCCTTGCACTGGGTACGGCCAGCGCCATCTCTCTGCTCTACCTGTTCATGTTCATTCGATTGCACTATCTGCAGAAGCGACAGGCTAATTTGCCGCAGCAACAGCGCGACCGGCGCGTATCCGCCAAGAGACGCCTCGTGATCCAAGCCGCCATTCTCAGCGTAACTCTTTTCTTGGAGGTCCTCAGCTTCTGGATCTGTCCTCGCCTCATCCCCGGACCCTGGTCCTCTCTCATCACCGGTTGGCTGATGATTTGGAACAGCAGCATCAATCCGTTGGTCTACAGCATTTTTAACGCGAAATTTCGCATGGAAGCCGTCCGTTTGGCCTATCGCTTCGTGGGTCGGGCGTATGTGGAAGTGCAGCCTACGCCAGCAGGAGCAATGAGAGGAGGGAATCGCAGTAATCGGAAGGAGGGCACAGGCACGGGGCCTGCCGCAACGACCGTTAAGGTGGCACCGGCACCGGAAGCCGTGAATTCTCCCATATCCGGTTGGGGCTCGGCCTCGATGGAGCATCCTGGAGAACGAAGTAGTCTTGGTGGACACCACTGGACAAAAGGAAACAAACTGTACGGCATTTCAAGATTGGCGAAGGAAAGGGAGTCAAAGTCAAGGAGCAGCAAGGAAATTGGCGACGGAAAGGGAGTCAAGGAGCTGCAGGAAGCGACAAGCCCATCAACAAGATACTAAATGCTACATGTGGATCAATTTATTAAGGATGGCCGGGGCTTAGAAGAGGGCATGTGAACATCGGTGAAACAGAATACGAAATGGAGCGAGGTAGCACAGTTCCGAAAAGAGTAGCGACTTATTTTTTATTTTCCTATTTTTTTATTTTTTATTTTTTATTATTTTGTTTCACCAAATCTGTAGCCGTGTTTTGTCCAGATTACCTTGCAAATTTTATTACTAAACATTGTAATGGTGGATTCACAGCCAAGAGCAATCATCACTTCACACGAACGACCGATAAAACCAATACCTAAGCGGAATGAGATGGGAAAAACGGAACAAAAAATCATCCTCACGCCTAAAATTGACCGAACAACTAACTTAAAATTAAGTTATGAACCTTGAGAGTGTGGGACACTTACACACAAGACTCGCGCTGAGAGAACGTTCAAACAAAATCTAATAAGCATTTTTTATTTGTCATCAGAGTTCCCCGATGTAGGACTCGGCAACGCGAGAGTGTAAACCGCAAGGTCGTTTAAACTCCTGGCCTTTCTCATGAAACCACTTGTTGGCTACCCATTTCTTCCCAGCTAACACCTGAACACAGACACAGATTCTACTCTACGATCCGAACGTCACTGTTTTGTTTGTAGTACATACCTGGGTGTGGGTACTGCAAACCCTCGTTTATAGCCCCCTGGGGCTATCAAAACTTTAGTCGCCGATTAGGGGGGCTATACACGAGGGGGGGGGGGCAATATACGAGGGCATTTTACTTTTGCACCCAAAGTAAGGTTTTTTGACCTCCTGAACTCATTTCTGTCGGTTATTTTGCATGTTTCCAAGCTCTTCTAATCAAAACTGCAGCTTTTAGCCCGAAAAATTGTGATATTTTAGTCATCAAAAATTTTCTGTCGAAGAGGCGACACAGGTAAAATGTTCATAACTGTTCCAAATGATGTGTAAATGGTCTCCTATGCATGAAAACACCCTCAAAACGCTGTTTTTAGCGCAAAAACATACGTTTTCCATTGCTTTTCGCGTTTCTCAATAGGGGGCTACATACGAGATTACGAGGGCAAATGATGTTAGTAGCCGATTAGGGGGCTATATACGAGGGGGCTATATTCGAGGGGGGCCTACAAACGAGGGTTTACAGTACTACCGTATGTACTTTACATTTTACAGTACCCATGTACATGTACCTACTTACTGGGCAAGCTGCATGTCGCGTCCTTTCGTCTCCATCTCCGTTTCGATGCAAATTATACCAAAAAAGTGCATCATTCTGAAATAAAAATAAAAACCGCACTGTAGATTGGCAGGCTCTACTGTCATGTTACGTTGTCATCCTGGAATCTCGATCCGCTTTACATAAATATGTAAAATTGTAGGCATACGTACCTTGGACGGGAACACAGCTGCTTCTATATTCGGAAAGACTGTACCGCCTCCAGCTTCTGGTATCTCCAACTGAAAGCACAATACCCATTCATGCATTGTACGCTGACAGAATTAATTCACCTGATACTGTACATACAGTAGCTAATTAGGGTGAGAAATTCAAAACCATATTTTACGTAAAACAGAATCGTTGCTATCCGATTCCCGGTTCCCAGGGTTTTGAACGCATTCTTCTCTTCCTTCTGCAAGAAAATGAGATGACAGATTGAGGAGTGTAATGGTATCATTCTCATAAGCATTTTAGCATTCCTGGGTGCAAGTTACAGCAGCAGAAAATCCACGCTGGCTGGTCCCATAATTTAGATTAGCTGTTCGTAAAAGGGCAAAACAACATACAGTACATAGGAACAGGAGGAATTGCAAAGTTGGCTTATAAAGTTGCTTGCTGCCTTTTACTAACCAATAATGTACGTATGGTATGTGTAATGTATTGAATAAAATATTTTATCAAAAAAGAAAAAAAAAGATTAGCTGTTCGATGTGGTCACGTGATCGGCGTCCCGAAGCGAACGAAGAAAGACTACGGTACTATTTATTTTTTTGCAAGGTACACTACGTTGTAGAGTGCTTCTTTGGAAATGTACCTTGGACACTTTTTTATGGTCCAGCAGCCGCTTTCCAAACATATTGAGACTTCCTCCTTACGTTGCTGACACCAGTTTAAAATTTAACCCCTCCTGCATGCTGAGATATGGCTGCTGGTAGGCCCAAATTGCCCCTCACGTGCCCGCCACTTTTTTCAAAAGTTCTTACCATCATTCTACTCCATTTTTTTCGCTGATTTCGGTTTGTGGCATGCTCCTTCGATATTTTGATAAATACACCACAAAAATTGACGAAAATGATCAAATTAGCCAAAATTACCTCGTTTTCGACTATATCATGGCATATTGATCAAAATTTCGAAGGGGCATGCCCCAAACCGAAATCAGCGAAGAAAATGGAGTAGAATGATGGTAAGAACTTTTGAAAAAAGTGGCGGGCACGTGAGGGGCAATTTGGGCCTACCAGCAGCCATATCTCTGCATGCAGCAGGGGTTAAATTTTAAACTGGTCAGCAACGTAATGAGGAAGTCTCAATATGTTTGGAAGACGGCTGCTGGACCATAAAAAAGGTACCTAAGGTGCATTTCCAGGGAAGCACTCTATAACCTAGTGTACCTTGTAAAAAAATAAATAGTACGTACGTACGCGCGTTGCCGTCGTCGTCTTCGTTTTTACTACTGTACGTATGTACGTACGTACGGTAGTCTTCCTTCGTTCGCTTCGGGACGCCGATCACGTGATCACATCACATCAAACGGCTAATCTAAATTATGAGACAGCGTGGATTAGCAGTGGTGTTTATTCTTACCGTCGCGAAATCAAAGTGGGGTTCGTAATGTCCGCCCAAGCCATAGTGAGACATCTCCAACAAAGAAACGCAATATTTTATTAATTTTTCCGATCACTGTTGAAATCAATTAGAGAAGATAGGTCCAGTTTACCTGAAGCTCCTCCGCCGTTTCGATGTTCAAATTTGTCATCATGTCAACGCGTGTGTTAATGCGAGCGACTACCGGATCTTCTGTGCCTTTCAGCCATGCCCTGAAGTGTTAAAATGGACATGAGATTGCGTATTGGGTCAGATTACTGACATATGGAACCAGCAAAGCATTAGGGTAACGTGGGGCAAATTGAACCGTGGTTCAAAAAATTTCAACCACCTCTGAGAGGTCCCGAGAAAACACGCAGGAAGTACATAAAGTAGCTTTGATGAATTCCGTTATGTTGCATTATGTACTCATAATAGCCTCAGGCTGGCATGGCATGGCTTAGGCTTCGCGAAAGGCAAAGGCACAGGCATGTAGGCAAAGGCATTCGCATAAGCATACGTACGAGTAGGTTTAGGCTTAGGCTTAGGTTTAGGCTTAGGCTTAGGCATAGGCTTAGGCTTAGGCTTAGGCTTAGGCTTAGGCTTGGCTTGGGCTTGGGCTTGGGCTTAGGCTAAGGATGAAGTTCTTCTTGCTTTGCCCTCTTGGCCCTCTTTTTGCCTAATTATTTTACTCAAGTCCGGTTTCCCCCGAATTTCCAATTTCGTCCATGCCCCGCATGCTTACGTTTTTCCGACGCGATAATTCGCCGTTTCCAGGTCGCCGGTGACTTTGTTGGTGACGGTCGCCCGCTTAAGTTTCGGCATCGCCAGCTGCTTCACCGTTTCAGTCTCGTCTTCCGATAACACGGAGCGAAACAGGACGACCAGCGGCTCCCGAATGACCACCTCCACCTTCAGCGGTGCCAGTCGCAGGTACGCCCGATCTTGCTTGTAGTAGCAGTAAAGTTTGCGATCTCTCGCGTGATTCTGCAAACCGAAGGAAAATTCCGAAGAATGAAAGTGAGATATGGATGCGGTGGAGCAATTTCGACCGTCGCTTCTTGTGTAGAATATAATGTACGCACAGCACGTACCAGAACGTACTACCTACCAGTTGGTTTGCAGATTTTGTTTGCGTTTATCCAATGCAAATCTGCGATCGCGTCTTTCTGGCTTGTCCGAAGTCTCGCAGGCAACTTTGCGTTGAGTCAAACAATGACGCCGGTGTCACGAGAAGCGCAGATTTGCATTGAACATGCATGTACTCTACTTTTGGCACCAGACCAAATTTTTTGGGACGGAAAATCATGAAACATGAAGCACTGTAATATTATTTGGCTTTTCCGAATAATTTAGCTTTTTGCCGCAGTGAGTGAAAAGAATTGCGTGCCCTGACCGGCCAAATTTAGGCGGAAATCGAAGCAAAAATATTTGGGAAGGAAAATCATGAAACATGAAACATAATATTTGGCCGCCAAATTTAGCGCCGCAGTGAGTGACAAGAATAGTTCCGCCCCTGACTAGCAAAATTTTAAGTGCGAAAAGATTTGAACAAGAGGTGCGGAATTGGCCCTCAACTTTGTACGCAGGCATGCCCCTGCTTGTCCACCAGCTAAAATCGTTTACCGGCTTGCCTTCTTGACGACAGAGACGCTCGTAGGCGTCCCTCTCTGGCAGTCCGCCGTCGCTCGGTCGCACGTTGGAGATGGGCGGCAGGTCGGCCTCTTTCACCGCCTTCGTATCCACTCCGTCCGTCTCCAACTGCTCCTTGTAATGCTTGATGTTGTTCTTGGCGCGAGGGTGGTCTGGGTCTTTAAAGAAGTGTTTAACACCATTTATTATTTGCCGCTATTTAACCCCCTCTGTAATCTTAGATGGCCGCCTGGCCGCAACATCCGCTTGCGGCCACCCTGCGGCCTTGGCTGCCCGTAGTCGAGGGGGGCCCGAGGCCACTCCAAGACTATGGGCGGCCAAGGCTGCAGGATGGCCGCAAAGGGTGTATGCGGCCAGGGTACTATGGAGGGAAGTTTAATTATTATATATTTCAAAATCATACATGCAAATTCATTAACGCGGTGCACTACGGTATGGGCACTTACTGAGCTTCAGTAGCCGCCTTGTGAGGCTGAGCGCTCTCTTGATGTTTCCCTGTTGAAAGAGGGCGAAGGCGAGGTACTCCAAGATTTCCCACTCCTCCATGCTGGGTGGATCTTCCCGATTCAGCCGGTCGATGGCCTCCATCATCCACTGGACCGTGTGGTAATAGTCGTGCTTATTGTAGGCCACTCGACCCAGATCGAAACAGTCCTGAGCTGAAACAAGAAATAATTGGTAGGCTGAACAAGAAATAATGACATGTAGCCTTCAGCTTAACCCCTTCTATATTTCGCAGGGCGCCGCGACCAAAATGCGACCACCGACGACGTATAATTGACAAAAGTGTCCAAAAGCGCCATCGGAGGATACTCGTTGGTAGCATTTTTGGAAAAATTGTTTGAAAAAAGTGCGACCAAAATGAAATAGAGGAGAGGTTAACTAGGTACCGTGTATGTGACTAAGCCAGAAAATACGTACTGTACGTACATAGGTAGGCACCTACATTGCATCACCAATGGAAATTAATCGACGATGACCTGGCCTATGTAAGTACGTACCTGTAAGAGGTTCAGCTCTTTTCACTCCTTGAATCTTTCCGTCTGCCATGTCAGTCGTTGTGAGCTTGTATGTGTCCTGCAGTCGCATCAGTGCCACAGCTGCCCCTTCCAAATCTTCTTCGCTTGGAAACTGGGCTCCCGACGACGCCGCTGTTGTTTGGCGATCGGTTAAGTTTTTCAGAAATTCTACAACACAGAAGAACGACGGTGTTAGTTCAGCCCGTGATTGGACAATAGACGGCATACTGGCACAGCTTATTTTGGTAACGCAGGACAGGATGGCTATTTTGATGGCTTACTAATGGCTTATTTTGTTTGCTGGAAATTTGTCAGACGGAAGGGGTCTGTGGTTGCATGTTTATTTCATTCTGTGCAAAAATGCGTACCTTCTGCAAGATTGCTTCTCATAAGCTGATCCACGAATCCCCAGTCGGAAGTGAGGCGTTTGATCAGCAGAAAGGCGTTCACAGGGTTCTCGACGAATTGAGCGCCCTGCTTCAGCGCTTCTTTATTCTTCTTCTCGTACTCTTTGGCGAATCTGCACAAACAACTAACAACAATAGCTACAGTAATGAATGCACAGACAGGACCTGGTAGTGTACGTACACAGTCGAGAAGGAGAATTTGCCAGATTTGCCAGGGAATTGAACCACCGTACCACACCATTTCCCCTGTACCGTACCTTTACCGTATAATTTCCCCTACCCCCGTACACGTACATAGGCGAGATTAGTGTTCGTTCAACAGTGTGGTTGTTCCGCATACATTCTCAGCTTATCCAAGCGTTCCCTTTCGGCTGCTATGTACTGGTCGATCGCCGATGTCACGTCCTTTTCCGCGCTTAATAACGCCTCCATCTCGGCCATGGACGTGTACACTTCAGCATGTCCGAAATCAATCAGTAAAATTCCAAAAATAGCCGCTCTAATCAACGCTATCATCCCGCAACAATTCGTTCAGCAGTGATTATTGTTAACAACTTTCAGAAAACTATCGCACGATTGAAATGGAACGACTTTTGACTGAAAGTAACTGTACACGCGACTTCGCAGAAAACTGTAGTAGCCTTTACTACACTTACACACGACGTATAGTGCAGCACAACGTTGCATTTCTCTGGCCGTGCTGAAACGTGTTGTACTGGAGGAAAATGCCAGTCATTCGAATGCACATACATACGTACAGTATGTATTCGTACGAACGTACGATTTGTATGAAGTACATACGAATGTGTATCACGCGTGTACAGGAACGGTTTCGAATGGCGAGACGGCGACACCACGCGACACTTTTTGTTCAGTGGTTGTGTAAATGGGGACGCCTTCTCTTTTCTCTTCGCGAAAAGTCGAAAGGATGAAATCAATAAAACTTCGGTGATTTCGGGATAAAGATCGAAGACACCGAATTCATCCTTTCTTGCACCTTTACCTTTCTTCATCAACATGCTGGAGGGTAGATGAGATGGGAGATGGGATACATAGTATGTAAAATGCATATTCAAATATTCAATCCGTTGGGCATTTCCTATCCATGGCAGAACATTTATCAAAAGAATTTCCGTCTCTGACAATTCAATTGGCAATACCTACATACATGCTACCGCGTACGTAATACGTACCTACGTGTGTACGACGCCTACCTAATCCACACACGACGCATACACATGCATATGTACGTAACGGACACACTTGGCTTGAACTCGGGAACCCCCCATGGACATACTATTCGGTCGTAGGTCATTTCTCAAAGCAAATAAATCAAAGACGTCCTTGATGAGTCCAAATCTAAGAAAAAGAAGAGCTGAAAAAAATGTGTCCTGTGTCATTCTTTTCATACGGGTGGCTCGCAGTCGGTCGATTTTTTTTCTCCCGCAACAAACTTGTTCGCCTTTTTTTTCTTTTTCCCCCATCTACTGTGTACCAAGTACCAACCAACCAGTTTCGTTGACCCTTTCGCGACCTTCACAGGAAGCAACCAAGCCCGAGTGCTGCGCGAGACAATGCCAGCGTCTGACTACGCGGCAGAGCAGCAGGAGGCGAATCGGTCACAGCCGGCGCGGTCCGATCGAAACCAATACCAGGGGTATGCCCAGGCCAACAATTGAGGGGGCGGAAAATAATGAAGCATTGTTTATGTTTTGTTGACTGCCAAATATTTTTTATCGAATTCAGTAGGGTAATACTGGGTAAACCCGGCCATGAAAGAATCCGGCCACCTAAGCTTCAGGGCTGCATGTATATCTCAATAACCAATTGACCGATTGAGACAAATAGGATATCAATCGATCACTGAACTCTGCTCTTTCAAATGAGCTATTTCGTTCATCAATTACTGAAAGAACAAGTTCAGAGGCGCTTAGGTGACCGGGTTTACCCCACAGTACCCAACGGTACTTGGGCCGGAAAAATGTGAACAGGAGCGGCAATTCGCCCCACCCTAAGTTTGTACGTAGGCATACCCCTGAGTACTCCTGGGTTAATCCTTCCAAAAGCGGCAAGGTGGCGGTTCGGACCTCGGCTTCCACTCAGAAAAGCCACAGCAGGCGAGACACTGCGTCGCTCAGTTTGAGTGCGTTCCGATCGATGAAAACTGCGCGAAGAGACGTCTCCAAATCGACTGGCATGTCATCGGAGCAGAGTGATGCACCTACTCACCCGAAGGGGCCATGCGACGAATGTGGTCTGACAAAGCGCCAAGCGGAACTGCTCGCATTGCTGGCAGAGGAAGGATGGCCGCATGACAGAGGTGACTTAGGGATTGAGGAGAGTACTGTACATAGTGTACAATAGTACATGCATAAAAGCCAACTTCACGTAGGTATGTACACACATATACTACGAAGCTACATAGGCCACACGCACGTGGTACCGTTACGTGAAATCGTGTAAGAAAATTATCGCAGCTACTGTAGGTAGTATGATGAAACTTCCAATTGAATCCAGCAAGGAAAATTTGCCACGATGTGCCAGGGAATCGAACCTTGGACCTCTCTCGCTCCAGGCGAGCGCTCTAAAGCTTTGAACTTCACACCTGGATGACTTCTGTCACACCTCCTCTTTCTCATTTCCATTTGAGTGAGACTCATGATGTGCTTTTCAGGCAAATGGTACATGTGCCTATGGGGTCTGCTTCTTTTCCTCGTGCTTTCCACGCTACTGGTTGCCATCGCCATTTTACTGATCCTGGCTGTATCCGCGTCGAAAGACACGGAATCGGACTCGCAGCAGCAATCGCAAACGGGGCCTGTAAATTTGACAACGCTGATCACTGATGCTACCACATTTTCTGAGCAATTGACGACGATAACCGGTCCTGCCACTACAAACGCTCCTCCTACTTCTACTCCTACTACTAGCACCTTAACTACTGGCCCCAGTTCGCCCAAAACGAAGTCGACTGTGCCCACCACTACTGCCTCATCTGGTACAACTACAACCACTACTACCACTGCAAAAACGAGTCCTGCAACCAGTACCACTACTACCACTGCTGCGGGCGCTACTACTACTGTGACGAAAGAAGAGAGCATCGCAACCTCATCCACTGATGGCAGCACTGACTCCACTACTACTACTGGGCTGGACACCTCAACTGGGAAGAACATCTATGATAACTGCGCCATGATCGCTCACAGGCGTTGTTCGACATACTTGAACACAAATACTAGCACCATCCACTACCTTCTCTGCTATACAGCGCTTTTCAAGGGCTGCGTTGTAAAAGGCGGGTAGCAATACGTACCAGTATGTATGTAAGTATAATGTGTACAACGACATAAATGGGAGTGACTTTGTTCAGTGAAAGGTACCAAATAATCAGTGATAAAGTGACCTACACTGGGATTTTAAAACAGATTCTTTATGAGGCTTGAAACTTGCATAACCGATCGTCAAAGTTATCACAATCAAACCAGCGTACAGTAGGTATGTGTATGTACGTAGTAATGTAACAGCCTGCAAGGTAGACTCAAACTTCCGTCGAATTCGTATCATGCAATACAGTTTCCTCTGCATCATCGTCCACCTGTATCAAATCGCACCTTTGAGCATCCGCTGACGATAATGTGACCGTGGTTGACGGCGTGTTGACGTCACGCGGTGACGGCGGCGTCACAGTATGACAGTTGGCAGTCGTCGTCGTTTGACGGACGTCGCGTGACGATGGAGCGACGTATTCCGCTGGAAGTGATGGACTTTTTCTCAAACCTGCGGATACTTGTTGTTGACGACGCGAAGTGGAATTAAGCGGCCTTTGCGAAGGCGTAGGAGCCGAAGATGAATCAGACAGCAGCAGAAGAGGTAGAGCTGTAGCAGCAGCTTCATTCCTTGCATTGGGCCGACTTTGAGATGCAGCTGATGCTTGTGGATCAACGCCTCCTTTCGCCTCGCGGTCTTCCAGATACATTCCGATCAGCATGTCCAGCTTTCCTTCGATGTCGTCAACCTAGCGTATGCAAGTAATGCACGTCATGCAATGACACGTACAGAAGTTGCCGCGTTCACAGACGTCCGTACGGACGTACGTACATCCGACGTATCTAGGAGTATATGAACCATGTACTCCTTGGTACTCCTAGATACGTTGGACGTAGTACGTCATGTACGGACGTACGGACGTCTGGTGAACGCGGCATGTAAGGTGCTGCGGGGTAAACCTGTCCAGGGGCAATACATGGACATACTACGTATGTACGTACTGTGCGTGTGCATACCTACCTGCTGCTCCACTTTCTGAATCCTCCCGTACATGGTATGAGCCGCATCCACCTTTGCCTTCGTTTCGAGCACCTGGGTTTGCTTGCCAAGCATCAGATCCAAGCTAAAATACATGACTTGTACGTACTACATGTACTAAACATCCATGAATAAGGGTCCAAAGCGTACGGCAGAAAATGCGGCGGACAAATTGTCCATTTTGTTACCGTGTCTGAATGTGCTTGACCCGTGAAAGGAGATCAACATGCCCAGCAGAATACTGCTCAATCACATCTTTGACATCCTATGCAAAAACAGCTCCTCTGGTAAGAAGTACTACATTACATACCGGTACATGTACTACGTACAGTAGGTACACAAGACATACATAACAGTCGGTACACACGTTAATGATCAGGTACGTATGTTTGTGTACATTACGTAGGTACAAACCGCCTAGCTGTCCCTGTCATGATCAAAAGGGGAAATTGTGTGACTTGAGGTCATCCAGGCGTGTAGTCAAATGGTTAAGGCGCTCGCCTGGAACGCGAGAGGTCCAGGGTTCGATTCCCTGGCACATCTGGCAAATTTTCCTTCTCGACATGACCACGTGCATACGTTATTGCAGAAGTAGTACGTACGTACGTAGACGCGGTAGGCCTGTACTATTTGTGCCAACCCAACTAGCCTACCAAGACTACGGTAGAACGGTAGTCGTAGTATTGTAGTAGCTCACATATGGCTTGAGCGCCTCCTTGAACTTTCGTCGGGCCACCAGAAATTTGATATGTCTGATGGCTCTGATAGCGTTCTTATGAGCCGTCGTCAACTGATCAACGCAGTCCGAATCGTCTGTGTACTCATCTACAACGGAGTAACCATTTCAAAACATTTTCGGTAGACCTACGTACAGTATATGCTTCGCTGTACAGTACACACACGTACACGTACACGTACACTATGTACGTACGTATCATGTGCAGTAACTTGAATAACAGAAGCAGCGAAACACCACAAGCATAAGTTGTATACAACTTATGGACCCTTGGTACTACGTACATGCATCGTGCATCATACATGCTTAATTAACTTCCCCGGCTTATGGCCCATTCACGTCGGAGACATGCGCCGGGCGTTCGTTCGTACGCGCTCAGCCTGTCCTTGCATGGCTCGATGCACGTTTAGGATGCGCCGGCGAACGCACTTTCTTGGTTCTTCCAATGTGAATGAGCCATGAGGCAATAAAACAAAAAAGCACGGTCACACAGCACAGACATCACATAATGTACGTACAGGGCGGACTGTGCTTGCGACGAGAAACAGCTGCAGCAGTTGCAGAGGTGCCACTGGGGATTACGGTAAGCTGTACTGCACCTGTGGATTCCTCCACTTGAGCTGCGAGTGCAGCGGAGGCAGGCGATGACTGAGACGACAGCTTAGCCTTAATTTCCGAGGCCCAGGACGTGATGGGAGCCATGGCCAAACTGTACTCGCCTATGATGGCACTGCTGACCAATGGGCAGCCACCTGAACAAGCAAATTACTGCATGATAGTCTCAAGACCACTGTAACAGTGTACATACATACAGCAGTTACTTTCGACCCTTAGGCTTAGGCTTAGGCTTAGGCTTAGGCTTAGGCTTAGGCTTAGGCTTAGGCTTAGGCTTAAGCTTAAGCTTAACTCTACGTATGTGTAAAATATAGTATACACTTAAAGTACCGTACACTGCTGTCGTACCATAGGGTACCCATACACTCACTGCGGTCGTACCCAAGGGTATCTAATGAATGAAACCTGGCCAACTGAGTGGGGAATGGCGGAGGACGCTGAATGAGTGAATAGTGATCATTACACATACAAAAATACCTACATACTGTACACATTTATAAAATTGTACCTTCCGCGGTGTTGTTGAACAGCCGAGCTTCCATTTCCTGCTTTCTAGCGTCATTCGACCGCCCTTGATCTTCGTTAGTTTGCGGACTGAGAGAGTGGAAAGACGACGCTCGCCTGCCGGCCTCTTCGCCATCCTCAACTTCCAAGAAGGAAGTCGTTTTCTTATCCGCGCCTTTCGTAAGTCGCATTCGACTGCGGAAGCCGTGATGAAGACTGTGATGATGCTTGAAACTAAACGAGAAACAAAAGGAAAGGCAATAATTGTCTTGTGTCAATGGGGTTTTTGACAAGTGACAGTTCGAAACACAGATAACCGCCAAGCTAATCTCATATTCTCATCTACATAGATACAGTACGTATCTAGGAACATTCTGTACGTGTTCACAGGTAGTATGACAGGCATGCATGCGAAGCGAAAAGCTACCACTAACGGGGATAGTTGTTAGGAGAAAACATAATTTATTGACTAAATCGCTATTAATCGGGCAAATTTAAAGAGGCATTACGTGTTACGCCGCGTTGCGAAAGTTCGAATGTTTGCCCATCCTTGGCTGACGGTATCCAGCACTGCATCCGTTAAGTGACCCTCTGCCTTATCCTCACCGCTGCAAAAGTCATGCCACAGGATGCAGCATTACTTGACAATATATGCGTACATGACATTGGTGCTACCAATTTTCAGTACGCAGTATATACACTGCTGTGCATTATGTTCATGGACATGCATATACAGTACTGTACTGTACACCACTATTGAAAGGATAACTAAACGATAGCGGGTAGAATAAAGGAATACGCTTGGTTTCGTTCTGGCTTCTGTGGCCTAGTGTACATGCAAAGCGGTATACCTACGTACGTTCTCCAACATAAAAATAGGGTACTGTGGGGTAAACTCGGCCAAAATCCGGCCATCCGTACATATTGTACATAAGTTTCAGGGCTGAATATCTCAGCAACCAATGGACCGATTGAGACAAGTAATATTAATTAATCAAGTCCTTGCACGTTTTCTTTCAAATTAGCTATTTTGTTCAACATTTGCTGAAACAGCAAGTTCAAAGGAGCGAAGGTGGTCGGGTTTACTCCAACAGTATTGTTACGTACTGCGTACGTATGATGGCAATAGCGTCCGAGACCAGCAGTAGTGTACGTAAACCAGTTCTAGGTATGTAAGGCGAGTTTAGCCAAAAGTCCCCGGACCGGTCCCTGGTGGGGTTGCCTAAGTCAGCAGCTGTGTCCGAGGGTAACGGGTTCGATTCCCGTTCGGTCCTATTTCTCTCCCCCCTTTTCGGGGCCCGGCTATCGTCATACGGAACGCGGCACGTCACAGTACCCTAAATAGTACTGTAATGCCGCGTTTATAACCCCCTCGAATATAACCCCCCTAATAGGCCACTAACGTTTTCTTAACCCCCGGGGGTTATAAACGAGGCATTACGGTACTGTATACGCACTGCAGAGTGCAGACATGGCGAAGGTGCAGCTTAGCTTACTCTTGATGAAATGTGCTCTTCTTCTTCATGTGAACCTTCCAGGTGGCGACCGACAGCGAGTTCTCATCCGCGGCGTAAATGCGCCACATGCACTGGATGAGACTGGCGGCTGGCACCCGCCTTCGAATCAGATGCTTCTGACGCTGGTGCTGTTGCACTTTCAGAGCAAAGCCCGAACCCAAAATACCCTAGAAGAATGAAAGATGAAAGACAGACAGTTGCCCAAGAGAAAGAGCTGTTATGTCTATCGGTATTGATACTGTACCGGTACGTATCGCATTACGGCGGCAGCTATGAATATTCGAGTATTATTTGTAAAAAACGCATGGCTAGGCTTACATGGGCAAAGTAAAAATACTAGGCTTAGGCGTAGGCTAAGTAAAAAAATATGTAGGCTTAGGCTAGGTAAAAAATACTTACATAAGCTACAAGGCTTAGGCTTAGTAAAAATACTTAGGCTTAGGCTAAGTAAATACTTTGGCATAGGCTAGGCTTAGGCTAAGTAAAAAATACTTAGGCTTAGGCTTAAGCTAAAGTAGTACTAAGGCTGTAGGCATACAATAGGCTTAGGCATAGGCTAAGTAAAAATACTTAGGCTTAGGCTCGGCAAGATTGGTTGGTTTACCGCTGGCAGAGCAAAAAACGAGATTCCAAGGAGTGCGCAGAAGGAGGCGATGATTTTCCCGCTCCAGGACAACGGATACTTGTCGCCATAACCAACTGTGGATAAGGTCACCTGAAGAAAGGTGGAGCTAAGTACGAAAAGTGCGTAGGTAAATTATCTATTTGTTGGTATTCTTTAGTAAGGCTTTGACTTACCACTCCCCACCAAAGCGAATCTGCGAACGTTTCGTACTGAGGATTGATGTTCTTTTCGCACAAGTACACCAGGAAAGATGTGAAGATTAGCCCAAGAAACCCGATGTAGTAGGTTGTCAGTAACTCCTGTAAACAAATATTCCAAAGTCCGAAACACCACACGGCACGGCAGTATTAAAACTCTCACCGAGTCAAGCCTTGAGTGTCTGCAGAACATCCAACTTAATGCAAATCCACATCAGTGTACCGTACCTACCTACTGTACGCATGTAAAGTATGATTGTGTACTTGGATTATTTCAAGCTTCGAATAATGAATAAATAAATAAACAAATGCCTAATGAAAAAGCCAGGCAAATGAAAACGAGACATGGCGATTTCTGGTTCTTACAATGTATTTGAAGGGGGAGGCCTACTACTGTACTGTACGTAATCGAGACCAGATCAATTTGGCGCTTTTGTCGCCTGCATGCGCGCACATCATGCAAGTCAATGAACGAATAAAATAAAATAAAAAATAATAGGCCGAACTAAACAAAAGCCGACGAAATCGAGCGAGGTTTGAACTCACCGCGCGATGCAACAAACTGTGAAAGGTTACAGCAAAAATGGCCAGCCTAGATGGTTTGCCGCGGAAGATCCTGCTTCCACTCTCGTGGTTCTAACTAAGCGTACGCCATCGACTCCCTTTAATGGGGGACGTATTACAACCGGAACCCCAAACCGGCAACCTCCAGGCAGGAGGGTTAACTGAGAGCTGGCGCATTAGACCACTTGACCACCAGGGTGGCTGACCTCCGAAAGCACAAAACCGTGATAAATAAGAGAGAATTCAATGCGACGCCCGGCATTTCCTTTTCACTCTTCCCGTTTTAACGCGCAGCGACCAGTCGTGTCTTATATTATGTTCGCATTTTCAACAGCATGGGCGTCATTCTTTGCAATCTTTTGAGCTGCGAATGGTCGGCTCTGTTTTGTAGTTACATGCTCCAGTTATGCATAGTAATGTCAAAATATAATTATTGCTTGAGGAAGAATGGACGACTTTGTGTAAACTAAAGAAACATCCCTGACGCAGATTCACCCCAATAACCAAATAATTGGGTTTTACGAAGCAAAATAGTTGGGTATCCAAATAATTGAATATTTCAAAAACCCAAATAATCGGGGACGCGCCAGGGATGGTTTCTTTCGTTTACACTAAGTCGTCCATTCTTC
>JASAMW010005074.1:0-11035 GCA_030247985.1 Epsilonema sp. ZAB3_2
AAAAACGTCGATTTTTAGAGCTTCGAGATTCAAACCGTCGCAATTTCCGAAGAATGCAGAACAAATAGTTGAAATTTTGTACACATCTAAGTTGAAGCCTTGGCTACTAAATACAAAAGACCGCGCGAAAATCCAACGTGTGGTTCCAGAATTACATGCACGAGAAAGTGTTGGTTTATTTTGAGACACTCTATATAACTCCTGTGTTGGAAAGAATGGGCCACGTAGTGAACAGAAGCGAGGGGTTTTTATAGCCCTCAAGAATTTCCCAATTTACCCCACGGTACCCTTTGAAGTTGTGTATTCGTATGGGGTACCCGGCCATGGGAAATCCGGCCGCCAAAAGTTTCAGGGCTGTACATATCAGCAACCAATGGATCGATTGAGGCAAGTGTGATATCAATCGATTCCTTGACCTTTCCTCCTTCAAATGAACTAAATATTTGGTTAATCTTTTGCTGAACAGCAAGTTCAAAGGAGATTAGGTGGCCGGGTTCACCCCATGGCCGAGTTTACCCCACAGTACCCAACCCTAAATGCATGCATGTACACTTTCTGTTTAGGCGTTTTGCAAATGTACACAACGGTGAATGACCCATCGGAAGTTTTACCCCCTGAAAATTCGCATCTTTCGAGCGAGGAAGAATTTTTACTCACTCAAAGTTTAGCAATGTCCGTGCAATGGAACGAAGCGACTAGTGCTGATAAAAATTTGACAGAATTAGTCAGACACCATTGGAAGAATGTGTTCCTGGTAGGCTTAGGCCTTGATTTGGTGCAGAAATTGTATGACGGCTCCTTTGATGTGTAGCGAGGAAGGTTAACTCACTCCGAATTTGACTGACATGTTGTTGTAAAATTTTGATGTTGTGTTATGAAGTTTTTGATTTTCTGTCGGTATGCTTGTGATGTTTGTTTTTGCGCAAGAGAAGAGCAAAACGTTTTGAAGCCAAGGTTATGTCGGCGTTTGGAAAGAGTTGTAAATTACAACTGTTAGACAAAGGTTGTTGCATAGACACTAGAATGGGGGAGGACGACCGCCTCACAATACAGGTTTTCCAACGTGGTCTGACAGTGTTCTTACAATAATAGTGACAAAATTGATTCAGGGTGGACAGTTTTCAATCAACATATGAACTACACATATAAACCTATTCTATAATTATAAAAACATGCATAGCAGTCACATGGGTTCCATAAAATGACAAAGAACACTGGAAATACAATACAAATCATATGTCCCCATTCAATAGGTAACAGTTATGTTTTCTGACTTTTGAGCTTCAAAACGTAGTCATGATTGGAGTAAGACCCTTTCCACATGCTGTTCATTTTCGACAAATGATGCCAAGAGTATTGCCTTGTTCTTTGCCATGCAGTTGAACAGTTTCGAGACAAGTCCAGCTGCAAAGTTGTACCCATTACTCCAGTACAGTTTGTTGACTGAGATTTCTTCCAGCAGGCCATATTCCTGCAGCAGCTGGCAAATAACCAGCTCAAATATGGGCTTCTGCATCCATGGCGCATGAAGACTATTCACTTCTCCACTGTTGTTGTGATAGCAGCAAACATTTCCCAGGAGTGCAGCCCAATGCCATGCCATGGGCCAGAGGATGGTTTGATTTGATGCGTCCATCACAATGCACCTGCGCCAAAAACGCATCAAGTTGCATTAATATCCATGCAACAATCATTATTCAATGTGTCTGACCTTATTCAAATGCCCAATGTCCAAGGACAAATGCCCGAAAATTGTTCTAGTACATCTTATGCCATCTAAGCCCTAAGGCATTTCTGTGCTCTGAACATTGGGTGTCCTACATCATATGTATGTCCATTGTCTGAATACTGTCCATATCCATACTATCAAGTTTTCCAGCCTTGACTCCAATCGCAGACATTGCCATATCACCACCTCCACACAACAAAATTTGAACCAAATTGGTTCTTTAGGAGTAGAGATATGACAACATTCATGATTGGAGTTGAGGCTGAAAACCATAGACACTAAAATGGTAGTAGTAGCCATCATAAAGTAGTTGCCTCATAGCAAATTATGTGCTCGACTCATGGCAAAATATTATTTTTACAAAATTTGCACAAGACCACATTGGAAACTTGTATTGTGAGGTGGTCGTCCTCCCCATTATAGTGTCTATGGAAAAACCCTGTGGAAAAGTTACAGCATGTACCTTTTGGAGGCTTGTTCCATCTCCTTCTTGCCCAATGCCATAGTCTTGTTGCTCCTTTGAAAGAATTCCAGCTCATGACAAGGGTCGAAGTTCCTGGGGGAGGGTCGAAAGTGTTTTCCTGTGGTCGCTGCTGCCTGCCGTATTACTAGGGAAATGTAAAGTTCCTGAGGAATATTGCAGGTCGGAAATCTTACACTTACTGCTGTCTTTTCTCTTGCGCTTGTAAGGCATGTTTTTCTTCATCGCTTCTTCTCTATCATCCGATTTGTCATTAGAATGAAGAGATCATCCGCAGATATTTTTAAAATTCTTTTTATTCAAAAAGTGGAAGTAGTGGCACGTACCCCTAGAGCGCACGTCCTTCGTTGCGCGCCTGTCGCTTCGCTTTGCTTCATCCAACGCGCTTAGCGAAGCGGAGCGTGCGCTCTAGGGGTACATGAAAGTAATCGCTCGTCTCGTGGCAAATTATTTACAAAATATGAGCAAGACCACGATGGAAATTCTGTACTGTGAGGCGGCCGTCCTTCTATTTCAGTGTCTATGGTTGTTGGCCTTCAAAATATTTGTGAATGGTTCGAATCCATTATTTCTTGCTTGCTACGTTATGGGGCACGCATGCAACGGTAGTATGAAAAAGCGAAAATTATGGTCGTGCATGACAATGTGATGATTTACAGCGTAAATGAAATGGCACCATGCAGTACAGTATTTTTATAATGTTGCAGGTATGAATCCTTTCCTGACCTGGTTGTTTCTTGGAACTTTGCTGTCGCTATTTTCTCAAAGTCAAACATGTGATTTGGTGCGAAATATTGAGGCCAAAGTTGGCCTGTCAACTATGGACAGTGGGTTCCATCACACGCTAAGAATTGAGGCTTCGCTGGCATCTAAAATTCGCCTAATCTCATGCAAGCTGATGTACAAGTTTATTGTAGGGCGATTGGCATGGCTATTGTGGAACTTTTGGTTTGTAATGAAACATCAAAGTTGTGAGTTTTCTATGTCCACAGTTCTCAAATACGCGAGGGTATTCAACACTGGTTTTGTAAACTCGTGAAAATGATGTTTCACATAAGCTTGATAAAGAATTACCAGTGTCAATCGTCCTTTAGCATTCCGTCTGGAGCTTATTTGGATCTTGACGCCATTCGAACTTCAAGCCACATCGGCTTAGATCTCTATAGCCCTCTACCATTTGACATTGAAACACCATCGCATCTTTCAAAGGATCAAACTGCATTCTTTTGCACGCGCAAAACAATCTCCAACAGCTTTATGTATGGAGAAAACTGGACAATACCCCTGAATTTGCGGTACCATAAGGCATCTGGTCAAAAGTACCAAGAATTGTGGATTAAAACACCAAAACTTTTATTGGAATGCGACTTTGGGTCAGAACTGGTGCAAAAGTGTACGAGTTTTGCAGAAAATGCGATGTGTAACTGTGCTGCAAATGATGAGCCACTGGAGATGTGTCAGTACATAAATGTTGGTCCATTTGTCTCATCTGATTTGAAAATTAATGTACCAGTTGGAAATGTTGAGCATGTGGGAATTGTTTGCGGTGTTACAGCGCTTGTTGTATTACTGTGTTTATTCATGCTTGCTTATCAGCTTATTTGTCGTGGCAGTCATGGTAATGTTAGTAGTCATGTCAAGCGCGAGTAAACAGTTGTTTTCACATCGTGAATGCGTTGTTTGAAGTCATTTGTACGAAGTTTTCTTTTGCTTGCCAATGCGGCTACTTTTTTATCCTGAAACATGCTGTGTATAAATCTCTAAATTTTTATTTTTAGTTCCAAATGGCAACAGTTTTAAAAGCCAGAAATTTGGATGGCAAAGTTGCCATTGTGACTGCATCAACTGATGGGTAATGAAAGACCCGTTCACATTGGAGAGATGCGTTGTTAGGCGTACGTTTTCATGGCGAGACCACACGCAAAAGGCATGACCATGGACCATGGACCACAGCCATGGATGCGCCGGGACGTACGCCGAACGCATATTTCTTTCCAAAGTGAACGGGCCATAAAAATCGGGCACACCGTTTCTTACAGATTATTTGATGCGTTTGTGGCTTGCTTTGGCATAGTGTGGGCCAAAACTGGACCGTGGTTGGTGGGTTACATTATATAAGTAAATAAATAAGTAGGGTATTGTGGGGTAAACCCGGCCCCCTACGCTCCTTTGGCCATGCTGTTTCAGCCAATGATTATGAACTGAATAGCTCATTTGAAAAAGAATTGTTCAAGGACTCGATTGATATAATATTTATCTCAATCGGACCATTGGTTGCTGTGCTGAGAAAATGTAGCCCTGAAACTTTAGGTGACCGGATTACCCCATAGTACCCTACCATGCATTCATTACCCAGCTGTACTTATGATTTTCCAAAATATATGGAAGTGTCCGGATATACCCCGCAGTACCCTACACTGCTGAACTTTCACCAATTTGTCTGCAGCTGTTTTTCGTGTTTTCTTTGAAGAATTGGTTACGCAATTGCAAGACGCTTGGCGCAAGAAGGTGTTAAGGTGGTCGTAAGCAGTCGACGACAAGAGCACGTGGAAAAGGCCTTGAAAGGCCTAAAAGCTGAAGGCCTTCTTAGCGTGGAAGGCTGCGTGTGTCACGTGGGAAAACCAGAGGATCGTCAAAGATTGGTCAATTTTGTAAGCATTTGCGATATCCGGTAACACGATTGGGTTGGTCGATAGCGACCCCGCGGTATTTAGTGAAAGTTTGCATCGGTGCCTGCGGGTTCGTCGACGTCATTTTTATTGTCCAAGTCTTCTTTTCACTCGCTCCTTTTCCGCTCCCAAATGATTGAACATTGTCGACGACACCGCAGGCACCGATCCAAACTTCTACTAAATCCGCGCGTCGCTATCGACCAAGCCAATCGCGTCTTCCGCATATCGTCCATAGGGTACTGTGGGGTAAACCCGGTCATTTGGGGTCACCTGGGCCGCCACCTAAGCGCCTTTCAACTTGCTTCTTCAGCAAATGATGAACCTAATAGCTTATTTTGAAAGAGGAGAGTTCAAGAAATCGATTGGAATAAAATATATTTTGTCTCAATCGGTCGTTTGGTTGCTGAGATATGCAGCCCTGAAGTTTAGGTGGCCGGATTTCCCCATGACCGGGTTTACCCCATACTACCTACATTTCTTATCTTTCCCGATTAGTTTGTTTGTGATTGGATTAGTGGTTGATGTTTGTAAAATGTTTATGGGTACTGTGAGGTAAATGCGACCAGTAGTAAGTCCCTACTAGTGACATTACGTATTACAGTTGTCTCAAAATCACTGAGGTTTGGTTGAGGTTGTTCCCCGCAACAGCACAAAGCAACATTCAATTCTTGCTTTTTATAGCACAACAGCTTGAGCAATTACAGACAAAACACTGAAAAACAAACCCACTGCACTAACGACACGCACACACAAACGAGGCATTCTGCTTCTTCCAAAAAACTCTACACACGCACAGAAGAACCATCATTCAACGACCCAGGTCTTACCAAAAACCCAACCCCAGAACACAACACACAGGACTCAATCAAACCAACGATATCATACACAATTCAAAACACAACCAAAAACAAAAAAACAACAAACAAAAAAAAAAACCAACTAAAAAAAACAAACAAAAAACAACAAAAAAAAAAAAACAAAAACCACAACCCATAACAAACAATTTCCAAACCCCGAAAACAATAAAGCAACCAGCCCCAGTACCCTGTCCGGATTTATCCCACTGTACTCTACTGGGGTATAATAGGGAATTTGTTTGTAGACCCCTTGGAAAAATTCGGACGCACCCCCACCCCCACCCACCCCCCCCACCACACACCCAAAATCGACATCTTGGTGTCAAACTCTGGCCCCACACACCCCCCCACCCCCCCCCCAGCCCCGCCCACCACCCCCGCCCCCCACCCAAAGAAACACGAAGACGGCCAGACGAAGGGAAAGCAGCAGGAGGGACGATAAATCCTCCATTTCGCAGTTTGTCTGGATATATCTAGGAGATATGGGATAAGGTAGGGCAAGAGTTCGCCCCCCCCACCCCCCCCCCCCCCCCCCAACCAAAAAAACCACCACAAACCCACCACCCCCCCACACCAAACCCAACCAAAACCAAGCCACACAACAAACCAAACAGACAAAACCACCAAAACAACCCAGCACGCAACCAAAAAAAACAACACAACACAAGCCCAAACCAAACAGCACGCCAAGCAGCGAAGGCCGAACACCCACAAACCGACGCAGATTACTTATATAATGTACCCACCACACGGTCCAGTTTTGGCCCAACACTACGCCAAAGCAAGCCACAAACGACATCAAATAATTTTTTAAGAAACGGTGTGCCCGATTTTTACCGCCCGTTCACTTTGGAAAGAAATATGCGTTCGGCGTACGTCCCGGCGCATCCATGGCTGTGGTCCATGGTCCATGGTCATGCCTTTTGCGTATGGTAAACTCTGCCATAAGAAAACGTACGCCTAACAACGCATCTCTCCAATGTGAACGGGTCTTTCATTACCCATCAGTTGATGCAGTCACAATGGCAACTTTGCCATCCAAATTTCTGGCTTTTAAAACTGTTGCCATTTGGAACAAAAAAGAACGCCAAGTCTAAATAATACAAATTTAGAGATTTATACACAGCATGTTTCAGAACAAAAGTAGCCGCTTTGGCAAGCAAAAGAAAACTTCGTACAAATGAATTCAACCAGCGCATTCACGATGTGAAAACAATGTTTACTCGCGCTTGACATGACTACTAACATCATCATGATTGCCACTACAAATAAGTTGATAAGCCAGCATGAATAAACACAGTAATACAACAAGCGTCGTAACACCACAAACAATTCCCACATGCTCAACATTTCCAACTGGTACATTGATTTTCAAATCAGATGAGACAAATGGACCAACATTTATGTACTGACACATCTCCAGTGGCTCATCATATGCAGCACAGTTGCACATCGCATTTTCTGCAAAACTCGTATACTTTTGCACCAGTTCTGACCCAAAGTCGCATTCCAATAAAAGTTTTGGTGTTTTAATCCACAATTCTTGGTACTTTTGACCAGATTGGGCCTTATGGTACCGCAAATTCAGGGGTATTGTCCAGTTTTCTCCATACATAAAGCTGTTGGAGATTGTTTTGCGCGTGCAAAAGAATGCAGCTTGATCCTTTGAAAGATGCGATGGTGCTTCAATGTCAAATGGTAGAGGGCTGTAGAGATCTAAGCCGATGTGGCTTGAAGTTCGAATGGCGTCAAGATCCAAATATGCTCCAGAAGGAATGCTAAAGGGCGATTGACACTGGTAATTCTTTATCAAGCTTCTGTGAAACATCATTTTCACGAGTTTACAAAACCAGTGTTGAATACCCTCGCGTATTTGAGAACTGTGGACATAGAAAACTCACAACTTTGATGTTTCATTACAAACCAAAAGCTTCCACAATAGCCACTGCCTATCGCCCTACAATAAACTTGTACATCAGCTTGCATGCAGATTAGGGCGATTTTTAGATGCCAGCGTAGCCTCTATTCTTAGCGTGTGATGGAACCCACTGTCCATAGTTACAGGCCAACTTTGGCCTCAATATTTCGCACCAAATCACATGTTTGACTTTGAGAAAATAGCGACAGCAAAGTTCCAGAAACAACCAGGTCAGGGAAGGATTCATACCTGCAACATTATAAAAATACTGTACTGCATGGTGCCATATTCATTTACGCTGTAAATCATCACATTTTCATGCACGACCATAATTTTCGCTTTTTCATACTACCGTTGCATGCGTGCCCCATAACGTAGCAAGCAAGAAATAATGGATTCGAACCATTCACAAATATTTTGAAGGCCAACAACCATAGACACTGAAATAGAAGGACGGCCGCCTCACAGTACAGAATTTCCATCGTGGTCTTGCTCATATTTTGTAAATAATTTGCCACGAGACGAGCGATTACTTTCATGTACCCCTAGAGCGCACGCTCCGCTTCGCTAAGCGCGTTGGATGAAGCAAAGCGAAGCGACAGGCGCGCAACGAAGGACGTGCGCTCTAGGGGTACGTGCCACTACTTCCACTTTTTGAATAAAAAGAATTTTAAAAATATCTGCGGATGATTCTCTTCATTCTAATGACAAATCGGATGATAGAGAAGAAGCGATGAAGAAAAACATGCCTTACAAGCGCAAGAGAAAAGACAGCAGTAAGTGTAAGATTTCCGACCTGCAATATTCCTCAGGAACTTTACATTTCCCTAGTAATACGGCAGGCAGCAGCGACCACAGGAAAACACTTTCGACCCTCCCCCAGGAACTTCGACCCTTGTCATGAGCTGGAATTCTTTCAAAGGAGCAACAAGACTATGGCATTGGGCAAGAAGGAGATGGAACAAGCCTCCAAAAGGTACATGCTGTAACTTTTCCACAGGGTTTTTCCATAGACACTATAATGGGGAGGACGACCACCTCACAATACAAGTTTCCAATGTGGTCTTGTGCAAATTTTGTAAAAATAATATTTTGCCATGAGTCGAGCACATAATTTGCTATGAGGCAACTACTTTATGATGGCTACTACTACCATTTTAGTGTCTATGGTTTTCAGCCTCAACTCCAATCATGAATGTTGTCATATCTCTACTCCTAAAGAACCAATTTGGTTCAAATTTTGTTGTGTGGAGGTGGTGATATGGCAATGTCTGCGATTGGAGTCAAGGCTGGAAAACTTGATAGATGGATATGGACAGTATTCAGACAATGGACATACATATGATGTAGGACACCCAATGTTCAGAGCACAGAAATGCCTTAGGGCTTAGATGGCATAAGATGTACTAGAACAATTTTCGGGCATTTGTCCTTGGACATTGGGCATTTGAATAAGGTCAGACACATTGAATAATGATTGTTGCATGGATATTAATGCAACTTGATGCGTTTTTGGCGCAGGTGCATTGTGATGGACGCATCAAATCAAACCATCCTCTGGCCCATGGCATGGCATTGGGCTGCACTCCTGGGAAATGTTTGCTGCTATCACAACAACAGTGGAGAAGTGAATAGTCTTCATGCGCCATGGATGCAGAAGCCCATATTTGAGCTGGTTATTTGCCAGCTGCTGCAGGAATATGGCCTGCTGGAAGAAATCTCAGTCAACAAACTGTACTGGAGTAATGGGTACAACTTTGCAGCTGGACTTGTCTCGAAACTGTTCAACTGCATGGCAAAGAACAAGGCAATACTCTTGGCATCATTTGTCGAAAATGAACAGCATGTGGAAAGGGTCTTACTCCAATCATGACTACGTTTTGAAGCTCAAAAGTCAGAAAACATAACTGTTACCTATTGAATGGGGACATATGATTTGTATTGTATTTCCAGTGTTCTTTGTCATTTTATGGAACCCATGTGACTGCTATGCATGTTTTTATAATTATAGAATAGGTTTATATGTGTAGTTCATATGTTGATTGAAAACTGTCCACCCTGAATCAATTTTGTCACTATTATTGTAAGAACACTGTCAGACCACGTTGGAAAACCTGTATTGTGAGGCGGTCGTCCTCCCCCATTCTAGTGTCTATGCAACAACCTTTGTCTAACAGTTGTAATTTACAACTCTTTCCAAACGCCGACATAACCTTGGCTTCAAAACGTTTTGCTCTTCTCTTGCGCAAAAACAAACATCACAAGCATACCGACAGAAAATCAAAAACTTCATAACACAACATCAAAATTTTACAACAACATGTCAGTCAAATTCGGAGTGAGTTAACCTTCCTCGCTACACATCAAAGGAGCCGTCATACAATTTCTGCACCAAATCAAGGCCTAAGCCTACCAGGAACACATTCTTCCAATGGTGTCTGACTAATTCTGTCAAATTTTTATCAGCACTAGTCGCTTCGTTCCATTGCACGGACATTGCCAAACTTTGAGTGAGTAAAAATTCTTCCTCGCTCGAAAGATGCGAATTTTCAGGGGGTAAAACTTCCGATGGGTCATTCACCGTTGTGTACATTTGCAAAACGCCTAAACAGAAAGTGTACATGCATGCATTTAGGGTTGGGTACTGTGGGGTAAACTCGGCCATGGGGTGAACCCGGCCACCTAATCTCCTTTGAACTTGCTGTTCAGCAAAAGATTAACCAAATATTTAGTTCATTTGAAGGAGGAAAGGTCAAGGAATCGATTGATGTCACACTTGCCTCAATCGATCCATTGGTTGCTAATATGTACAGCCCTGAAACTTTTGGCGGCCGGATTTCCCATGGCCGGGTACCCCATACGAATACACAACTTAAAAGGGTACCGTGGGGTAAATTGGTAAATTCTTGAGGGCTATAAAAACTCGCTTCTGTTCACTACGTGGCCCATTCTTTCCAACACAGGAGTTATACAGAGTGTCTCAAAATAAACCAACACTTTCTCGTGCATGTAATTCTGGAACCACACGTTGGATTTTCGCGCGGTCTTTTGTATTTAGTAGCCAAGGCTTCAACTTAGATGTGTACAAAATTTCAACTATTTGTTCTGCATTCTTCGGAAATTGCGACGGTTTGAATCTCGAAGCTCAAAAATCGACGTTTTTCTTTAGTATGGAGAAAATGCGGTCTGAATTTTTCAAGATACCCTGTTTCATGCGTTTGCAATGCTGGCACTGGGGCTAATGCATGAGATACACATTTCCTTGCATTTTGGGACATCTTTTTTTCACTACCAGACTAATTTTATTTTGAACCATGGCACAGAAGACCTCTAATAGGCACTACCAATTCGAAAAACCCTCGTTTTTGGGCGCCGGAG